>JASCZI010212515.1:0-19086 GCA_036250425.1 Stylosanthes scabra
GACTCGTCTTCTTGTCTTGTTGCTTGCTTCCAACGCTTATCCTCAACTTCAATGTTTGTCTTGACGTCGTTTGCATCTTTTAACGCTTATCCTCAACTTCAATGTTGTCATTCATCAAAATCTAAATCAAATGAACTTATCCATATTATAACATGGTTAACATTGTTGACTAATTATTGTTCAAAATAATACTGAACTCCAAGACTTTCTCTTTCCGAAAACTTGTGAAGGTGATCGTGTTTAATTAATAACATACATGTAACATGTGTCATCTCATCCAAGATAGCAGCTGCCGAAATTAAAAGATAATCATGACTAAGTTGATCCTAATCTCATTTTTATCTAATTCTAATTAATTCTGTGAGTAAAATAGCAGCTATCGTCCGCCTTTGTACAACATATAAATGCATTTATTTATTTATGGTGCTAAATAGTCATTAAAATGATGTCATTTAATATTTAAGAAACATAAATTGAAGCAATATGAAAGGATTGAATAATAGACTATTTCACTTTTAATGATGATTTAACGTCATAAGTGAAACAACGTCATTTTTTATTATCCAATATGAAAGACAAGTGTCATGTCACTCACAAAATTGGCAAGAACTAAATCGAAAGAGAGGTCGGAGACTAATTTAGTGCAAACTTTTCAATTTCGAGGATCAAAATTGTGTAATTGAAATTTCAAAAATTATTTTAATGCAACCCGCAATCTTAAGGACCAAAATGAGGTTTCACACAATTCTTGATAATAATCCTATTTGTTAGAGCATGTTTCGGAGTTATTATTTGACTAAAAAAATCTTTTCTTAACAAAAAAAGATCTTTTTATATATTTTTGTGTGTTTGGCAAATTTTTAGTCGTAAAAGTAAATGTAAAAGCACTAGTAAAAGTAAAAAATATTTTTTTTTCAGAAAATACAATTTACATTTTTTTAAAAGATTTTTTTTACTTAAAAAAAAGATGTTTTTAACATAATAAATAAATAAAAAAGTATTTCTATATTATTATACTCAAACGTAATTGACAAATAAAATGATATTATTACATGAGATATCCAAACATAAAATTACTTTAACTTTTGCAAATGATCTTTTAAAAAAAAAACTTTTAAAAAAACTTTTACGAGAAACTCATTCAAAATTTTTCATACCATTTATATACAAATTTAAGTAGTCATCATTTCTAGTAAGATGCCTATTATGGTGAAGAGAAAAAAAAAAATAATAAAAAATCAAATCAATAACTCAAAAGAATTGCACGTCATATCAAAATCTTCTACCTACACTTCAATTCAATGGTCCAAAGTTCTTCTCTTCCTACTCTTCCTCATTTTTCTATTCACTAAAACGCTCTCCTTCCAACAAACCGTAAAACAAAGTTCTGGCACATTATTTGACAAAATTTAAAATATGTGAAATGATCCAGAATTTTGTACATTCAATTACATTTAGCTACAATTCTATTTGAAAATTGCAAATAATTTTAATTTTGATAAGATTAAAGTTTGAATTATGAGTAATTAAGTTACAACTTACAACACAAACAAACAAGTCAATGACCATGACACCAAAAAAAAAAAAACAAGTCAATGACCAATCACTTGCGATTAAAACGAAAGCAAATGATTTTATTCATTAACTAACTGAAATTATACACTTTATTGCACAAACTAACAGATGAGCTCACATCTTTTCAGAAAAATGAAAACAAGAAGCTTACATTACAGAAAAACAAACAGACAAAAAGGAAAAGAAACACACACAAAAAAAAAGAGGAAAAGACATGAAGCTAAAGGAGTAACCTAAGATTTGAACGGCTTCCCCTCTGAAATTTGTGTTAATAGGAATAGCCACAAAGAAGTCTGGCAAGCCACAAGGGTTTTGCAGTCTTTATAAACAACCTTCCAAGGAACATCCCAAACACCATTCCACATCCATATCCCACTGCCACTGCTTTCCAACCAAATCTTGATTCTTCTTCCTGATCATATACTGAGGGTGCCTCTTCATCATTATTGCTGCATGATTTTGACAAAGGGAATCCACACAGCATTGGATTCCCTATGTAGGAATCATTTTGGAATGTGTTGAATTGTTTTCCTGTTGGTATCATTCCTTCCAAGTGGTTTTGAGAAAGGTTCAACACAGCTAGAAAATTCAAATTTGTCAAACACACAGGTATCTCACCTTCCAGTTGGTTCCATGAGAAATCTAACCATTCCAAACTTGTCAAATTACCCAAAGATTGAGGAATGATCCCACTGATTTTATTGTGAGAAAGGTTAAGCCCTTTGAGAGAACTTAATTCTCCAATGACATGTGGGATTTCCCCATCAAACATGTTATTTGACAAATCTATAGTTGTGAAAGTGGTTAATATTCTCACTAGCTCTATGGATTCACCTTTCATAGTAACCACTACAGAATCATTGTACGTTAGCCTGTAGCTTCTGCTATTATTCAAGTATGACAAACCAGGAGGTTGATGAGTACTATCATCACTCAAATCCTTCATTCCTTGAAAATTCTCAAACAATGTGGCTGGCAAAGGCCCACTAAATTTGTTGTTGGAAACATCAAATATTCTCAACTTTTGAAATGGATGTTTGGCACTGAAACTAGTAGTGATGGTACCATAAAACTTATTTGCTCGTAAGCTGAGTACCTTTAACTCCTGAAGCGTTTCTAGCCAACTGGGAAACACATCCTCTATGTTATTCTCTGAAAGATCCAAAACTTCCAACATTGTGCAGTTATAGCCAAGGACTTAGGTAATTGTCCCTCCAGTTGGTTGCCATTCAACTTTATAGTTTGAAATTGATTGCCCTGAGAAAAATTTGTAGGTATGCTTCCATGAAGGTTGTTCACTTGTAGATCCAAAATGTTGAGAGAAGGAAATGCTCCCAAGCAGTGTGGAATCATGCCAGAGAGGTGGTTGTGAGATAAGATGAGTGCATTGAGGAAGGTTGCATTGCAAAATGTTGAAGGGATGTGTCCAGTGAAGTTATTGTTTGAGAGCGAAAGTATTTCAATGCGAGCTGGTGGAATTGGAAGATCGCCTTGCAGCTGGTTGAAACTGAGATCAATAATGTCCATGCTCTTCCATTTGTGCAAGAGATTATCATTAAACCAATTGGGAATCTTTTCATGGATTTTATTGTTAGAAAGATCTAACCTCCCTAGATTTTCTAGTCTAGTTAGGAATGAAGGAAAAGCAGTAAGATCACAAGAAGAGAAATGTAATCTGCTAAGTTTGGGTAAGATATAATCAACATCACTATTAGTATCAATAGAGAGAAATTTATTGTCAGAAAGATCAAGATAAGTTAAATTTTCCAACTTTGAAAAGTGAGAAAAGTTCACAAGACCACTCAAGTCATTCGATGACATATCCAAATACTTGAGGTTTTCTAGAAATTCAAAAATTGAATTTGGAAAATCACCTTGAAATTTGTTATCAGAGAGAAATAAAGATTCCAATGAAAAAGAGGAGAATTTGTTAATTGAACCTGTGAGCTGGTTCTGGCTAAGATCTAGTTCTATCAATAAAGACAAAGAATAACACCAATCTGGAATTGTCCCATTTATAAAGTTATTATTCAAAGCTAGTGTTTCTAGTTTTGAAAGTGAGACATTTTTTCTTGGAATGGAGCCGGTGAATTGATTCTCAGATAGATCTAAGTGAGAAAGTTGTGTTAGATCAAGTAATGATGATGGCAGTTGGCCTCCTAGACTGTTAAAAGAAACATCCAATAAATGTAATTTAGTGAAGTTGTCAAACACGTCAGGGATGGGACCATTGAATCTATTAAAACTGAGATCTAAGTGGATGAGATGTTTGAGGTTTGAAAGCAAAGATGGGATCTCACCATGAAGTCTATTCCATGAAAGGTCCAAATGTGTTAGTTGAGTGAGGTTCCAGAAAAACCCAGAAATTAATCCATCAAATTGGCAATTCGGTAGTAGTAGTTGGTTAAGAAACTTCAAGTGACCAATCGAGTCAGGTATTTGTCCTGAGAAAGCTGTGAAAGAGAGATCCAAGATACTTAGAGGAGTGCTCCAATTGGACTTTGGAAGTTCACCTTTCAGCTCTCGGTTTCCAAACAAACTTAGTTCTTCAAGATTAGGTAAACCAAGTATGCTGCTTGGAAATTTTCCATGCAATCCCGTGTAACTAAGACTCAATGAGATCAAAGAGGATGAGAAATTCACGAGCATAGACAATGAAGTTTCTCTGATAGAAGACATGTCTATCGGATCTAGAACTAACACTTTCAAGTTGGTGGTGTTACCAATGAGTTTGCTCCATGTGAGTTCATCAAGTGTCAGTTCATAATTACCCGAGAGATCAAGTGAGAGTAATTGAGACAAGTGAGAGATTGTGGACGGAATATGAGTGCCAAATGATGAGAATGATAGATTGAGATGTGTGAGACTCTCAAGATCACCAATTTCAGGATATATTGGAGAGTTGGAGAAGTTATTGAAGGCAAGGTTGAGTTGTTGAAGATGAGTGAGATGGAATAGTGTGCTGTTGGGATCAAACTCACCTTCAAGCATGGCGCAACTGAGGTCGAGGCCAATCACGTGGCCTGAGGTGGTGTCGCACGTGACACCATCCCAGTCACAACAATCCGTACCATTCTTCCACGACGCTATCTTATTGGAGTAAGAGGAGCACCTCCAATACAACGAAGTGTGGATGGCAAATGAGTTCTTGAAATGGAGTAAGTTTGAGTTGTCTTGGTGATTGCACACCGGCAACACTGATGATGAAGTGGAAGGAGTATGAAGAAGGAGGAGGAGGAAAAAGAGAATAAAAGAAAGCAGAAAAGATTTCATCATCATGTTCGTATAGAACTATAGATTTATGTGTGTGGTGGATGGCATCAAATTCAAGTTATGAATGCAAATTTATATACATCAGCTGTGTGCGTGGATATTCGAGCTTAGTTTGATAGGGTAGTGTATGGTACTGATTAGTGGTTACTCGCAGTAAGTTAACACAGAACATTTTTCCCCAAAAATATGGATATTATAATAAGCTAAATTTCTCTATTATATGCTATATAATATAATAGTAGCCATAATTTATCATAATTTAAAGTTATCATATTTAATTTAAATTAATTTATATATATTATTATATATTTATGTATATATATTTTTAGAATAAAAAATATAAATATTAACATAGAAAAATAAAATTTATATGCTAATATTTATATTTTTTTATGAAATATTATGAATGAACTAAGTTGTAAGGGCTCATTTTATATAAGTTGGATCTTTGAAAGACAGAACTAAGTTACTATATTATGAATGAACATCTATATTTCACTCTTAATCTCTAATGTAAGTTGTTAACTTGGTATACCCAAAATTACAAATTTTGTTTTAAAGGTATGACTGTGAATATTCTATGACATATTATCTGTAAGATAAAGCACAAAATAAATAATTATGAGAAATCGCTTGAAAAATAAAAACTAAAGCAACTCTTCAATAAATTAAATTTTATTATCTTCATGACAACTTGAAATAAATCACAGATCACTCATATATCGTACACTATAATCCATCATATTATTATATATCCAATATGATTTGCATGTCTACATGCATAGAAGTCTCCCAAGAGCTAAGCCACAAGGGTTTCTTTCAATTCCAGGTCAAGATAAACCAAATTACTTTACTAGCTAGCTATTGCATGAAAGGGCTCTCTTAGTTTGATTTGAAATATTTATTTGATGAGAAGGTCTTAGTAGTCAATATTAGGAAGAAAATACGAAGCTAATATTATTTTTTTTTCTTTCTCCTTTTATCACCCATTATTTCTCTAATTACACTCATTGGCTCCCTGTTAATCCCTTAACGATGATTTCGTAGCATTATTTTTCTTTGATTTGTTAATAGTGTATTATTTTGGGCATTGATTTTCCACAAACCGCGTTGCATAACAAGTTACTCTCATTTTTAATTTTCTTTGATTCCTTTCAAATTTAATTTCCTACAAGATTTATTATGTGATAAATCTTTTAATAATAACATGCCAAATGAACAAAATGTCTTCAGACTAAGAAGAGTTGAATAAGTCCAACTCTTCCTCACCATCTATTATCTTTCTATATTTTTTTTTCTCTATATATCTTAATCAAAGTGAAAACTAACAAATGAATCTTTTTCATATGGATGATGGACAGACATGAAGCTACTATTTCGAAATGAAGAGTCATCAAACTTGAGTGATATGGAGAGTTGAACAAGTCCAAGTCTTCCTCACCATTTAATTAAAAAGGATAATCTTGAAGGATTATTTTTCGTTAAAACTAATTAATCATAATGTAATAAAAAGACGATTTTCTTTGTCACCAGTGAGCCAAAATTTTCCAAAAACTTTGTATGTGATAGTCAACGTGCTTAATATATAACATGTGTCATCTCATCATTGTATCTCATCATTGTTGGGCCACTGTGGGGAAACTTTGAGGAGGAACCAAGTGATGGAATACAAGATGAGAAGACACACTTCTTCTTGCTCTAAAAAATGTGAAACTATCCAATCACACTTCAACATCAACGATCATCAAATACTCACTCTTCTTTAATTTGAAGGAAAAAAAACTGAACACATACTATGCTAAAAATATAGCCATTTTTAATTAATATAGAAAAAAATATCTTATTTTTTTAGTCCATTTTCATTTCACATATATTTACCAAATGAAATAAGAAAAAGACTAACATCTTTGTTAGACCTGATTCGATTATTTTAGATTGATTTATATTTAAAAGTATGTTAAATAAAAGAAGAAAATGAGTTAAGGATAATTAATTGAGAATATGATGCATAATTTATTAAGAATTAGCACATGAAACGTAATAGCAGGCACGCATAGAATCTGGATTCTGGAACAATGCATTATTTCATTATTGCAAGAGTGATGGTACATCTTGATGAAGCTATAATGATGTAAGCATAAGCTTTATTTAATATTTAACACACTTTATTCCACAAACAGAGAAGCTCACATGACACAAATACAGAAGAACAGAAGGAAAACACATGAAGCTTTGCATGGCCTCTCATCTCCTCTGACATTTGTGTTAATAGGTAGAGCCACAAAGAAGTCTGGCAAGCCACATTGGTTTCGCAGTCTTGATAAACAACCTTCCAAGGAACATCCCAAACACCACTCCACATCCATATCCCACTGCTACTGCTTTCCACCCAAACAATGATTCTTCTTTCTGATGCAGCACCGAAGAAGGAGGCTGTTCTTCATCATTCTTGCATGACTTTGACAAAGGGAATCCACACAACATTGGATTTCTGATGTAGGAATCATTTTGGAATGTATTGAACTGTTTTCCTGTTGGTATCATCCCTTCCAAGTGGTTTTGAGAAAGGTTCAACACAGCTAGGAAATTCAAATTTGTCAAAGCTAAGCCATAGGAATCTCTCCTTTCAGTTGGTTCCATGAGAGGTCTAACCATTCCAAACTTGTCACATAACCCAAAGATTGTGGAATTTTACCACTGATTTTGTTGTGAGAAAGGTTAAGCCCTTTGAGAGAAGTTAATTCTCCAATGACATGTGGGATTTCTCCATCAAACATGTTATTTGACAAGTCTATTGTTGTGAAAGTGGTCAATATTCTCACTAGCTCTATGGTTTGACCTTTCATAGTGACCACTACAGAATCATTGTACAATGTTCTCAAGCTGCTATTCATGTATGACAGTCTGGGAGGATGATGGGTACTATCATTCAAATCCTTCATTCCTTGAAAATTCTCAAACAATGAGGTTGGCAAAGGGCCGCTAAACTTGTTATTGGAAACATCAAATATTGTCAACTTTGAAAATGGATGTTTGACGCTGAAACTAGTGATGGAACCATGAAATTTATTTGCTCGTAAGTTGAGTACCTTAAGTTCCTGAATCATTTCTAGCCAACTGGGAAACACATCCTCTATGTTATTTTCTGAAACATCCAAAACTTCCAACTTTGTGCAGTTAGCCAAAGACTTAGGTAATGGACCCTCTAGCTGGTTGCCATTCAACTTTATAGTTTGAAATTGATTGTCCTGAGAAAAATTTGTAGGTATACTTCCATGAAGGTTGTTCACTTGCAGATCCAAAATGCTGAGATAAGGAGATACTTGAAGTGTTTGAATATGTATTATATTTCAAATGTACAGGGAATCATCTCTTTATAGAAAGATTACAGAAATAGAATTAGCTATAAACAGGGAATACTAGCCTAAAATAAAGGAAAAATTTCTAAGCATAAAATCCCTAACAATAAGCTAAACTGAAAAGGAAAGAATATTATAATTAATCCTATTAACACAAAAGATTCATAAAAGAAATCAGGAATTTGATTTGATCTAGTCAACACTCCCCCTCAAGCTGGCTTGAAGATATCCTTCATTGACAGCTTGCTAATTATGCTATCAAAGGTCTTCTTGGGAAGTCCTTTAGTTAGAACATCTGCTGATTGTTCTGTGGTCGGAACATATGAGATGCAAATATCTCCTCTCTCAATCTTTTCCTTTATAAAATGCTTGTCAACTTTTAGTTCTATCATGTAAAACTGGATTATGAGCAATAGAAATGGGAGATTTGTTGTCACAATACAACCTCATTGGTAGGGAAATAGGAATCTTTAATTCTTGGAGGAGTTTCTCTACCCATAGTGCTTCACATATTCCATGAGCCACTGCTCTAAACTCAGCTTCTGCACTGCTTCGTGCCACTAAACTTTGTTTTTTACTCCTTCAACTAACCAGATTTCCTCCAACAAAAGTGCAATACCCAGATGTTGATCTTCTATCCCTGACATTTCCAGCCCAATCTGCATCTGTATATGCTTCTACTTGGAGATGTCCGCGGTTTTTGTAGAGTAACCCTTTCCCAGGTGACCCCTTCAAGTACCTTACCCTTCAAGTACCTTAGGATTCGAAAGACAGCATCCATGTGTTCTGGTCCGGGTGAATGCATAAACTGGCTTACCATACTCACAACAAAGGTTATATCCGGGCGCGTATGGGATAAATAGATTAATCTCCCCACCAGTCGCTGATATCTCCCTTTGTCAACTACATTTTCTGGTTCAGCTGGCTTCAATTTTAAGTTAGGCTCCATAGGTGTTTCAGCAGCTCTACAACCAAGTAATCGAGTCTCTTTTAAAAGATCTAGGATGTATTTCCGTTGGTTCATAAAATTTCCTTCTTTGAACCTTGCAAATTCAATTCCAAGGAAGTATTTTTGGCAAGCTTCTCCTTCAAGTCTTTTAGCTCCAAGATATCATCACCAGTTAGAATTATATCATTCACATACACAATTAAGATGGAAGTCTTATTAGCTGCTGAATGTTTATAAAAAAGTGTATGGCCAGCTTGGCTTTGAATATAGCCAAGTCCCTTCACCACCATTCCAAGCCGTTCAAACCAAGCCCTTGGGGATTGTTTCAATCCATAAAGAGACTTCTTTAGTTTACACACTTTATTCCTCCCAAGTTCTACCTCAAATCCAGGTGGGAGTCTCATGAACACATCTTCCTCTAGCTCTCCATTTAGAAAAGCATTCTTTACGTCCAATTGATGTAAATGCCAATTGTAATTTGCAGCAAGTGATAAGAGAATGCACACAGAGTTGAGCTTAGCAACTGGAGCAAAGGTCTCTTTATAGTCTACTCCATGGGTTTGAGTAAATCCCTTAGCTACTAACCTAGCCTTATACCTCTATGCTTCCATCAGCATTACACTTGATGGTGAAAACCCACTTGCAGCCAACCAATTTCTTATTCTGTGGCAGGTCTACAATTTCCCAAGTTTCATTCTTCTTAAGTGCATGCCACTCTTCTAACACTGCTAATTTTCAGTTGGGATCATCTAGTGCTTCCTCTATGTTCCTAGGCTCAAACAGATTTGTAATCTTAGAAGTAAAGGCTTGATGATTTTGAGAGAGATTTTGGTAAGAGACATAATTGGAAATAGGGTGTTTGGTGCTGGTTTTGAGCAGCTTTTTTGTGCAGGTTCTGATTTCTTTTCTAAGGGCTATTGGAAGGTCATTATTAGAAGTAGTGGTTTCAGAATTACCTGAAAGTTCCTGAGCTCTTATTGTTGGGCCATCTTTTGGGTTTTTAGATTGGGTTGGCATAGAGATGATGAGCTGGTCTATATTTCTGAGCATAACATCGAAGCTCCTTTTTTGACTGTGGTATTTCTTTTCCTATTTGGGTTCCAACTAATTCTGGCACAATTTCAAAATTGGTATTCACATCTTTCTTTATAATTGTTTCAGAATTTATTTGATCAGTGAAAGTTGTGTTCTCATGCAAAATAGGAGTGGGTAAAGGGTCATGCATAAAATTTTCTTCACTTATACTCTCTCTCTGAAGAAAATTTTTCTGAAAAAAGATTTCATGTTCCAAAAAAGTAACATCCATGCTTACATGGAATTTCTTTGTGTGTGGATTAAAACATTTATAACCCTTTTGGCTTGGGGAGTAACCAATGAAAATACATTTTTCTGTCCTTACATCAAGTTTAGACCGATATAAAGGTGTATGCAAAAACACAGTACAACAAAAAACTCTTAAAGATAAGTCAGAATGCAATTTACATGCTGGAAAAATCTTTTTGAAAGTATCCAATGGTGTGCAGTAATTTAACACACGCATAGGCATTCGATTAATAAGGTAGGTTGCTGTTAGAACAGCATCTCCCCACAAATATTTTGGAACATTACCCTCAAACATAATGGCACGGGCTACTTCAAGGAGGTGTTTATTCTTCCTTTCAGCAATGCCATTTTGTTGGAGTGTGTTGGGACATGTAGATTGATGCAGAATACCTTTCTTTTGAAGGAATTCACCAAGGTTTCCATTAAAATATTCAGTACCATTATCACTTCTTAATATGGAAATTTTTGTATCAAATTGTGTTTCCACCATTGTGGAAAAATACTGAAAAATTTTAGAAACCTCAGATTTTTCATTCATGAGGTAGATCCAACATAGACGTGTGTGGTCATCGATAAAAGTTACAAACCATTTTTTTTCAAATTGAGTTGAAATTTTTGATGGACCCCATACATCACTATGGATCAAATAAAGAGGTTTAGATGCATGATATGGTTGAGAGTGATAAGGAACTCTATGACTCTTTGCACGAATACAACTTTCACATTTAAGTAAGGAAGAATCAACATTCTTAAATAAACTTGGAAACAAATGTTTGAGATATGGAAAACTAGGGTGTCCTAGTCTATTGTGCCATAGCATTATTTGGTCCTTTATAGGCATAGAGCTGATACCACTAAACCCTTGAGCTACTTTATCCTCTGAAATATCCTCAAAATGATAGAGCCCATCCATCATCTTAGCATTGCCAATCGTCTTCCCCGAAGTCCGGTCCTGAAAAATACCATTAGTGTCAAAGAATGTCATAGGACAATTAGAATCCTTACAGATTTTACTAATAGAAAGAAGATTGTAAGAAAGTTTTGGTACATGTAGGACATTTCTTAGGTCAATGGTGTTGGACAATTTAATTGTACCTTTTCCAGCAATAGATGAAAAACTACCATCAACAACCCTAATTTTTTCAATTTCCAGAACAAGGAGAATAAGTTTTAAATAAAGGGGAGAGGCTGGTCATATGGTCAGATGCACCTGAATCAACAATCCATGGTGCATTTAAATTTGAGATGTAGTTAAGGGAAGTAGAAGTACTAAAATTACCTGTTTGAGCCAAAGAACCACTAGGAGTACTAGACACAGAACTGGAATTTAACAATCTTATGAGCTGCTCAACCTGTTCCTTACTCAAGGATGCTTTTTCAGCCTCATGAGCAGTTGGAATAGAATGTGTTTTGGGCTTGGTTTGCTGCCTTTAAGATGTGCTGGTTTTCTATGAATCTTCCAGCAGGTTTCTCGAGTGTGACGAGGTTTATTGCAGTGGTCACACCAAAGATTGGAGGTGTTCTTCTGATGTGATGAACTCTTAAATGCAACAGGTGCCACTAAGAGAGCATTAGACTCCAAAGAAGTCTGTTCAGGCTTGCTTTTCCCGATCATTACAGCTCTACGGGTTTCCTCTCTTCTAACTTCAGCAAATACTTCCCCAATTGATGGTAGGATTGTTCTTCCAATAATTCTGCCGCGAACTTCATCTAGTTCCACGTTAAGGCCAACAAGAAATTGAAATATCCTCCCTTCTTTCACTGTTTGTTGGTGGTGTTTAGCATCAGCAGCTGAATTCCACTTGTAGTTATTGAAGTGGTCAAGGTCTTGCCATACCCGCTTCAGTGAGTGGAAATATTTGGTGACATTGTCACTCCCTTGCTGAATTTCTCTAGCTTTTAGGGTGAGTTCATAAGTCTGGAATTTATTCCCAAGGTCAGAATACATCTCTTTGACACTATCCCACAATTCTTTAGTAGTGGCATAGTACATATAGGTGCTGCTGATATCCTCCTCCATTGAGTTCACCAGCCATGTCATCACCATGAAATTTTCAGTATCCCACATATTATATTGTGGGTCAGTGACATCAGGCTGGCTTCGCTCACCGGTGAGGTATCCACTCTTCCCTCTTCCACGGATGTATATCTGAACTGATTGAGACCAACTAAGGTAGTTTGACCCATTGAGTCGAAAAGTGGTGATCTGAACTGAATGGGAGTCACCACCAACTTGTACCCGCTGTTCAGATTTTAAATCTGATGCGGTAGGAATGGCGATCTCCTTCTGTCCATGATTAGTGGCTGAGGAACTGTCAGCCATGGCTGGAAATCAGAGGCACAGTGCAGAGATCCAGCTCTGATACCAACTTGAAGTGTTTGAATATGTGTTATATTTCAAATGTACAGGGAATCATCTCTTTATAGAAAGATTACAGAAATAGAATTAGCTATAAACAGGGAATACTAGCCTAAAATAAAGGAAAGATTTCTAAGCATAAAATCCCTAACAATAAGCTAAACTGAAAATGAAAGAATATTATAATTAATCCTATTAACACAAAAGATTCATGAAAGAAATCAGGAATTTGATTTGGTCTAGTCAACAGAGATGCTCCTAGACATTGCGGAATCATTCCAGACAAGTGGTTGTGAGACAAGATGAGTGCCTTGAGAAAGATTGCATTGCAAAATGTTGAAGAAATGTTACCACTGAAGTTGTTGTTTGAGACTGAAAGTATTCGAATTTCATATGGTGGAATTGGAAGATCTCCTTGTAGCTTGTTGAAACTGAGATCAATAAAGTTCAAACTACTGTCCCATGTGTGCAAGAGATTATCATTGAACCAATTGGGAATCATTCCATGGATTTTATTGTTAGAAAGATCTAATCTTGCTAGATTTTGTAGCCTAGCTAGGAAGGAAGGAAAATCAGTAAGACCACAAGAAGACAAATCTAAATTGGAAAGTTTGGGTAAGATATAGTCAATGCTACTATTAATATCACCAGAGAGAAATTTGTTGTTAGAAAGATCAAGAGTATATAAATTTTCCAACTTTGAAAAATGGGAAAAGTCCACAAGACCACTAAAGGAATTTGATGACATATCCAAATAAGTGAGATTTTTAGATATTCAAACGCTGAATTTGGAAAAGCACCTTTAAATTTGTTATGAGAGAGATATAAAGATGTTAGCGAATGAGTGGTGAATTTACTAATTGGCCCTGTGAGCTGGTTCATTTCAAGATGTATCTCTATTAACGAAGACAAAGAATAACACCAATCTGGAATTGCTCCATTTATTAAGTTATTAGGCAAATATAGTATTTCTAGTTTTGAAAGTGTGGCATTTTTGCTTGGAATGGGGCCGATTAATTGATTACCAGACAGACTCAAAGTAACAAGTTGAGTTAGATCAAGTAGTGATGATGGTAGTTGGCCTCCTAAACTGTTTGAAGAAAGTTCCAAGTAATATAATTTAGTGAAGTTGGTGAACACATCTGGGATGTTTCCACTGAATCTATTAGTACTAAGATCTAAGTAGGTGAGATGCTTGAGGTTTGAAAGCAAAGATGGGATCTCACCATGAAGTCTATTTCCATAAAGGTCCAAATATGTTAGTTGAGTGAGGTTCCAGAAAAATCCAGGAATCAATCCATCAAATTGGCAACCCCGTAGCCGTAGGTTGTCAAGACACTTCAAGTGACCTATGGAATCAGGTATTTCTCCTGAAAAAGCTGTGTCAGAGAGACCCAAGATCCTTAGAGGAGTGCTCCAATTGGACTTTGGAAGTTCACCTTTCAGCTCTTCATTGCCAGACAAACTTAGTTCTTCAAGATTAGGTAAACCAAGTATGGCAGTTAGAAATTTTCCATGCAATCTAGTGTTACGAAGATTCAATGACAGCAAAGAGGATGAGAAATTCATGAGCAAAGACAATGAAGTTTCTGTGACTGAAGACATGTCTATGTCATATAGAAGTAGCTCTTTGAAATTGGTGGTGTTACCAAGGAGTTTTCTCCATGTGGATTCATCAAGTCTCAGTTCAAAATTACACGAGAGATCAAGTGAGACTAATTTAGATAAGTGAGAGATTGTGGATGGAATATCACCGCCAAATGATGAACATGATAGATTGAGATGTGTGAGACTCACAAGATCACCAATTTCAGGATATAATGAAGAGTTGAAGAAGTAATTGAAGGCAAGGTTGAGTTGCTGAAGATGAGTGAGATGAAAGAGTGTGTTGTTGGGATGAAACTGACCTACAAGCATGGCGCAACTGAGGTCGAGCCCAATCACGTGGCCTGAGGTGGTGTCGCACGTGACCCCATCCCAGTCACAACAATCCGTTCCATTCTTCCACGATGCTGTCTTGTTGGAAGAGCAGCTCCCAAGGCTGTAGAAATTGTCTATGGCAAATGAGTTCTTGAAATGGAGCAAGTTTGAGTTGTCACGGGGATTGCACAGTGGCAACACCGATGAAGAAGTAGTGGAAGATGGAGCATGGAAGAGAAGAAACAAGAGACTAAAACAGACCACAAAAAAGTGAAAAAAACTCATCATTTTCACAATGTATGGATTTATGATGTATATTTGTGTGTGGTGGATGGCATCCAATGCTAGTGATGAATGCAAATTTATATACATCAGCCTCTCTGCATGGAATATGCTTGGAAGTTAGTTTGATAGTATAGTATGTTGTACAGGGTATGTAACAGCAGTGTGAAGACACAACATTTCTCCACAAACGCTTTGCATAATTGAATAAAACTTTAGTGGCATCATATATGTTAAAGCCATTTCTTTTTCCTTTTATCACTTTTCTTTCAAATAGATAAGGGCAGCTTCACTTTCTTTTATTTTTAGCTATATTTTTTAAGTTGTCATAATGCATACGTTAATTAATTGGTGTCATAACCAATTTGTTGCTAGAGTGATTAGGTTTCTGATTAGGTTAAGCAAGTGTCTGAGAGTTCGAATCACGTCTTATGCATAGAATAATTAATTCATCATCCATTAATCTACATTCAATATTTTCTATCTTAATTAATTACGGCGTAAGCCCTTAGTTAGAGGTGTTCTAAATTGAAATCGATTAAAACCATACTAATTTGGATTTGATTGGATTTCTAATTTTGACAAATCGTATGGATTGGATCGGATATCTATCTCTCAAAACCAATCCAATCCAATCTAAATCACATAATGTGATATAATAGTATTATTTTATTGTTAAATTTAAAATTTTACTTATAATATTTTCAATATTATATATTTTTTTCTTATTATAACATTTTATAAATTTAAAAAGAGATTTTATTTATTTATTTATTTTAACCAATCTATCATATTACTTCTATTATTAGGTTATCTTTTATCATGTTATTTTGGTTATTTAATAGAACAATGCTACGGAACCAATATTAGGGAGCCAATAATTAAGTTATCATCCAAAGTTTATATGAGTTACGATAACTCATATATCCAACAATAAGTTATCATCCAAAATTTATATAACTTATCATCCGTAATATATGTTGGCTCCCTATTAGTCATAATGTGTTGATTCCGTAGTCTTTTTTTATTTAATATTTTAATATCGAGACTTATTATATGTATTTTAATTATTTTTTTAAATTTATAAAACTGCAAATTCAATCCAATCCAAATCGCTTTAAATTTGATCGAATTAGATTGGATTATCTAAAGAAAATTGTTCAATCCAAACAGCATCTAATCGAAACTGCAATGAGAACACTCCTAACCTTATTGTTTCTAACGAACCGTTAATCTACATTCCCATAACATACATTTTGGAAACTGGAAATTATATCATACACTTTAATCGATAAACAAATTAAAGAAGTTAACATTACAGAAAAGTGAAAGAAGAAATAAAAGCAAAAAATCATCATAAAGCTAATAACCCATCATTTTCTCCTATCATTTCGTAGTGTATTATTGTGGCTACTGATTTTCCCACAAAGCGCGTTGCATAAAAAGTTAGTGTCATAAGCAGGAAGTTGCATTATATATATGGAGAATGAAGAAGCAATAAGCTAACACGGATAACCAATAATGCACAAAAATATCTTTATTTTTAATTTAATTTCTTCCATTCCTTTCAAATTTCCTATCACACTTATCTTTAATTCGTTATCAAAGTATGTAACAAATCTTTTTCATGGATGCTCTACAGTGTGTAGCGTGAAGAGACAATAATTTTCCACAACCACTTTAATAACACATAAAAGTAACACCTTCGTTTAATTATTAGTGTCATAAGTATTATTAAAATTAAATTGAAGTGTATTGGTTGACGAAGAAGTCCAAGTCTTCTTCACCAACTAACAAGAAATCAAGTCTTTTCTTTGTCACCAGTAACCCAAAATTTTCCAAAAACTTTGTATGTGATGATGGTGGACATACAAGCTTTAATAACCGTATCCTCCCATGGAACGGACACGGACACGGGACACGACACGACACGCGACACGCCGACACACCAATCTCAATTTCCTATATGGCACGGGAACCACGGCATATATATATAATATATTTTTAACAAAATTATAAAAATATTTTGATATTTTATTCATTAAAATTTATATTATTATTTTTAAATATTTTTAATATCTATTTTAATTATATAAAGCATTTACGATAATTTTTAGTTTTAAGAAATGGTTATATATGCTATTCTTAAACTCATTTTAAGAATATAAGTTAAGAATAAAGTTGGACACGCGGACACGTTAAGAGACTTTTTTTTGGCTTTTTTTAAGGACACGGATGGACACTTAAAACACGCGTGTCGGATAAGTGTCCGTGAGTGTCGTGTCCAAAACGTGTCCGACACGCGGACACGCCAATTCGCCAAAGTGTCCGTGTTTCAGAGGTATCATCTTTTCAAAAGACTTACATTTATGTAATTAGAAAAAAAAAAACTGAATACTTTTTCTTTTTGCATCTAAGACAAGATTCGAATTTGAGACCTCTTACGAGGGAAAGAGGAATATCACTTAAAATATCACTAGCTTACCAAAAATTGTTATTTACACTTCAAAATCAGCCACTAAAATCAGATATAATGTATTAATGTATAAACGTATAAATAAGTTTTGCAATATTAAATTAAAATTAAGTAAATATATATAAAAATAAATTATTAAAACATATAAAAATAAGTCATTCATTCTTAAACTATATACTATCTAGTAATATAAATGTTTTATTGGTGTATGAATTAATAATAATTGTTTTGATTGTTAGATTTATTAAATATTTATTGTAGAAATATTAGTGACTTTTTAAATCTCTTCGTTTATTGTCAAAATAAATTCATTTATCTTGTCAGTGATGTACGAAAATTTGTATTCAAATAAAAAATTATAATAGAAGATCTCTCTTGAGTTATTTTGATAAATAAGACTTCAGTGATTTAAAATATATAAATTAATATTTTAATATTTTATCAAGAAATAAATTACTGGTAATTTTATAAATTAGATATTAAATAAGAAAGTAAAAAATCTTTATTCTGATTATGTGATTTGCAATTTTTATCTATAAAATTTTTTATAATATTTAATAAAAGTGGATAAATATTGAACTTTGGAAAGATAAAAAATTCTGATATGTTGAATTTTGATAATATACATTTCTTATCAAATTTTAAAAAATATGAAAGGATAAATATTGAATGTAATATAAAACATATAAAAAGTAAAATAATATGCGAGATAAAGAAAATAAGAATTGAAACAATACATATATAATTGATATTATATATATTTATATTTAGTGTTTTAGGAAACTTATCTGTGGTATATATATTTAGCAAACTAAAAAAATATATGAATATCAATCATATTTTTCAAATATTTGTGAAAACTAATAATAATAGTAAAAATGGATGAAAATAATAAAAGACATGAGATAAATGTAACACCCCTTTTAGAATAAATGAAAATTCATTACATAAATTGATAATTCGATTGTATTTTATACAAATACAATCAATTATTCCACACATATGTCTATTCATCGTACAACATAATAAGAGAATAATCTACAGATTATTTATGTATAATCTTATAGAATAAGCACACAAATACAAAGAGCTTTTCCTTTCACTGATTCTTACTGAGTTAAATCTGAAACCACACACAAACACATAGATATAGTGAGAATTAAAAAATTCTCAGTAGATAATAAAAATCTTATTTGGTGGTTTCAGCCGCTCTTCACGGAAAATATCGTGGCTATCATAGTTATATAAAATAATGATATATGTAATGCAAGTATCTTAATATATTTTTCTTTTTACTTTTCCTTGTCTGCTTGTCTCACTTATCTTAGGCCTTTTTGGAATTTTCCAACTTTTGGGTGAATCTCATAACATCATGACAACAAAGCAGAATTTACGACATACCAATTAAGACATCTTGTCTTCTTATCAATTAGCAGCCAAGTCTTAAATAATTATTTTCTTATATGTTTTGCTAGGTAGGGATGATAGGCACACTAGCCCCTCCACACTCACCCTAACTTGTTGATTTAAATGCATCATTTTAACATGATCATATGATTATGATAATTAC
>JASCZI010212516.1:0-16118 GCA_036250425.1 Stylosanthes scabra
GAACTAGAGAGAACAAGAATATGAAATTCTTATTGATTTCTGGATATGAAAAACTTATGAAATCATAGCCCTATTTATAGTAAAAGATTTACTATTACATGAAAATAAATGAACGGCTATGATTCATTTACTATGCAACATAGTAACTTGATTAGGAATTGACGGCCATGATTTATTGGGTTATTATGCAGCATAGTGCCGCATAGTAACCGGCGGCTCAATAATTCATAACAATAAGAATTATTGTAATCTCATGTCCCAATCTAATAAATTCATGTTTTAACTCTCATCTCAATGATTTTTTTTAAAAAAAAAACCTCCTCTCATCTCACTCTCCAGAACATTCAGATTTTACTTTCTTCTCTATTATTTTATTTCTCACTTAATGTTGCTCCAATCCTTGAGCACCCCCAATATGGACAAACGATAAGTCATTTTCAAATACCAAAAGATATTTCTTTTTTAAAAAATTGAATAAAGTTTATATCGGATAAAAGGAGTAACAAAGAGACTGGAAAAAAAGGAGGTTAGACTTATTAATTTATGAGTAAAGTATCGTTTTCGTCTCTAAAGTTTAGAATAAATATCCCTAATGTTTAAAACGTCCTATTTGTGTTTGTAATATTTTGAAATTATATCAATTTTGTCCCACCGTTAATTCTATTAGTATAAATCTCAATAATATATTCTTTCAGATACAAAATAAATTAACTAATAATTTTCTAGAGCCAATATTTATTACAATCACATTCGAATAATTAAAAAAAGATAAAGTTTGGGTTATGAAAAAGAATCGTTACATACTTCTCTTCTTTTGGTCTCTTTGTTGTATTCGTATAGTGTGAAAAATAATAATGAACGCGAATAAAGTAAACACGTCACATATAATATTTTGATGTTATAAACTAACTCATACATGTATGGCTTTATTAGTAATTTTTATAATTATTTAACGGTAGGACAAAATTGATATTTTTCAAAATATTAAAAATATAAATAAAATATTTTAAATATTAGAAACATTTTTGAGAGGAATACGATACTTTATTCTTATTTTATTATCGTTATATGTTTAATTTTGATCACAAAAATGAGGTAGAGACATATATAGAGAAAAAAAGGTAAACAGGTTAAGCATATATGATAAGATCTCTAAAGTCAATATGATATATCTCAAGGTTGCATTATTTCCTTTTTTGCCGGACAACTGGTGATTAGGATACAATCCACTAGTTCTTGACTATAATTTTCCAGATAAATAATGATATAATACTAAGAATGTTCCATATGAAAGGACATTAATTTGAAATTTTAATTAATTAATTACACTGAAAACGTCTTATTAATTAATTAATAAAGCATGATTTATAAATTGTTTTTGGTTTTTCCTGTATGATTGGCTTTTAGTCATCCAAATAGGTCATAATTTATTATTTTCTCCAAGAGCAACTCCATTTTTTTACTCTCTTCAATTAAATATTGTCATTTGTACAATATTTAATTACATAATTAATTACAGCAATATATTCTCTCTTCTATTATTTTTTTTATTTTTTTAAATTTCTAAAATAAATTTTTTTATTAGAATAAAAAATAAAAAAACACAGAAATTTTATATTTTCTTTCATGAATATTTTTTTTATATTTCTTTTTATAATTTTTTTTTATTTTTCATCAACAATTGCGAACAAGTATAAAAACACAAGTTATCTTTTTTAATACTGTAATTAATATTATTATTAATTTTTAATTTAAATTTAAATTAATTAAATATTATACATATGGTATCATTTAATTAGAGAGAATAAGGAGTGAGAGTTGCTCTTGGAACAACTAATAATTTCTCAATAATTATGTAGTGTTTATAATTTTGGCGTCGAATTTACTTAATTTTTTTAAGTAAAAATTAAGTATTTAAAAATTATTTATTTTTTTTATTTTTGGAATAAAATATTAAACTTTTAACCTTTTAATAAATTAGATAAAATACTTTTAGGCACATAATATTCACCCAACTAGTAATAAGGGTGAATTTAATAAAATTTTTATTATTTTTTAAAAATTTGTGTATTTTTTTGGTATGTGTCACCATATGCATAATTTTTTTGATAAGTATCTATAACTTATCAAAATAACTAAAATTAGAGTAAACTAGTTTTAGAATTACTTGTCTATTTATTTTAGATTAAAACTTTGATCCTTAAATAATTTTGTATTGGATAAATAATATTTTTGACAACTCGTGAAATTTGACTCCTGAAATTTCAATCGTAAGTCAAATTAGCCTTTGAAATTTGGAGTTACTTAAATTTGATCTCAAAATTTTGAAATGTAACTCACATTGGCCCTAAACCAATCTCCCTTAATGGCGTGACTATGTGTAAGGTTTTCTGACACGGTGGCACACAAAAAACGACGTCGTTTCTAGGGTTAGTGTGCAAAGAATCCAAAACGACGCCGTGTGATCTCTGCTGTCGCTAACCCCCTTTTCATTTCACCCCTTTCACCTCTTTCTCTTCCTTTGGCGTTGTCGGACTGTTGGAGTACTTCTTGAACTCGTCGTAGGATCAACTCGTTCCGTAGTTGGTGAAGTTCTTGTCGGCGGGAAACCTGGTTCCGGGAAGCAGAGGAGGTTGGCGGCGGCGCAGAATTCAGGGAGGCTCCGCTTCCGGAGCCGACGAGTTTTGAGAATGCTGCTGCGTCCACGGCGGTTAATGGGACGCCTTGGAGAGGAGGAAGTTTGGCTCAGGGAGGTTGTTGCGGATCTCCTTTTCCCAATAGCGAACAGAGGCGCCTTCGGTGTGAATGGGTTTGCACAATTCCAGTCAAGTTATTTTCCCTTAAATCCAATAGCTCAAGCTTGGCTACATCTCCAAGTTCTTCCGGAATAGCCCAGAGAAGTTATTCTTGCGCAAAATGCTATTTCAAAAGCATATCACTTTGGTTCAATTGACAAGGGAAAACAAGGACTTCTAGAAACAACAATAAGAAGTAATGTTGTGAGGCATACAGAGATTTTAAGGTTTTAGTATATTCCCTTTAAATATCAGGAAAAACTATAATGAAACTGCATTTGCAACATTGGTATACTTACAATGATTGCACTTTACCATCAATACAATAAACACCAAATCACTTGCAGGGATCACAATCATTTGGATTCCAATTTGCCAAAGCAAAATAAGGATAACAAGTTATTCTTGCTCGGAACTCCAAGCTATTCCTGCAAATTTGCATGTAAATGGAAACATGCTTCAATATATAATAATTGCAATACAAAATACTAGGATTTTCGCTGTACAATCCACTTTTGAAGAAATGGTGAAGTTGATAAGAAGAGGATTAGGATAAAGAGCCACATGAAATTGAATTGTTTGTTCATTTTAATTTTGTTATTTCTTTTGTTCTGTATTTTAGTTTTTATTTTGTCTTTTCTTTTTTTTTTTTTGGTAATTTTCTCTTTTCTTTTTGATGGTTACTGAGTTTGTGGGAGATGTGGGAATGTTAGAAGGGAGAACTTGTGGATGTTTTGCAAAAAATTATATTGGTGAGGAGAGAGGGAGAGTTTATTGAGAGAGACAGTGTGTGTGAACAAAAATGGTTTAACAGCGGTGAGAAGATGACGATATGGGAACAAAAGAGATTGGTCAAGAGAAAAAGAACAAGTATGAAAAGAATATTGAAGGAGATGATGAACTGAAGAACATACATATGGTTATGGAGAGAGAGAAGCAGACTGAAAGAGAGGGGCCAAAATGAGTGATTAAAATGTTACACCTCAGCATGCTATTTACAGAATTTAGGGAGAATATGAATTACGATTCAAAATTTTAGGCATTTAAATTTTTGATATAAATTTAACTTATGATTGAAATTTCGAAATTTCGAGATCAAATTAAATTTTAATTTAATATTTTTTGGTGTCCTACGTGTCATATGTATTGGTTATTAAGTTGTTTCAATGGACATTTTAGAAGAGTTGCAGAGTATTATCTTGATCCTTCAAAATAAGTTTGGAGTCAATAATTTGATGATAAATTAAAAATTTTAAATTTTATTTCTTGTGTTATTGTCAAGCTTATTCATGCACTATGGTTGACATCATTGTGAGCGAGCTACATGACATTAGCTTTCGGGTTCAATGTGAATTCATATCATCAATTCCAGTATAGAAAATATTAATACCAAAAATCTGATTGTTTTTCTTGTTAATTTGGCACAAAATTCTAGTTACGTATTCTACAGATGCAACATAAAAATCTAAGCTACTATATACGGTCGTTAGCCGTAATTGTTGTATTAATGCTTTAAAAAGGACATCTGTAGTATTATTATCCAATACGTAATAAGAATAAGAAAAAGAAATATATATATACACGTATATGCATATACATTCATACACTAAATAATCAACTTCATTCCTTGGACGGAAATTATTTTTAATATTGTGATTGAAGGCGTGTTTTGTCATTGCATTGCCATGTACGTGTGTGTTACCTTACTATGGGAAATTCATTAAAGTGGCAAAAGAATTCGTTAGTTACTAACTCTTCTGTGCCATCGTCAACTACGAATTCTCCGTGGGTTTATTTCTTGTTTTTTTTTATTAATAATTTTTTAAATAATTATATTATGTGTATATTAAATTATATCATTGTACATTTTTATACATTTCATTTATAATATATAAAATATAAATATTAACATAAAAAATTGACAAAACATATTAATACAATAAACAGTTATGACAAAATATATTAACACAAAAATAATGTATCTCAACACAAAAATTAAAATAGAGAAAGAAGACAATAGATGTATGGAGGTGCAAAATGGTACATGTATGTTAATTCTAAAATTAATTAATAAAATAAAATACGTCTTAAAATATAAAATATAGTTTGAAAGTGAAATAATTCACATATATTTATACTTTTTTACTTTTCTGCTTAATTTTGGTGGCTGAATTTAATGCATAAATAGCATTTTTGTTTTCTAAATTCTTAGCGTCAATATAATTATCTATTATAATATATATTATCTAATTAATTTAAAATATAGAAAAATAAATATTTCAACTTAAATATAGAAAAACAAATATTTCAATTTTATTTGGCATGTTTAAAATCTTAGCCCAATTCATTAATTTTATTTTTTTATAAACTTTGATCATGCATTAGAATTTAAATTTAGAATAATAAATTTCTAAATTGCTTATTTTTTAAAAAATTTAAACATGTATTTGAATTAAAATTCAAAATTTTTTAATTGTTTTATTTTTTTAAAAAAATAAAAAATTTTAAACTATGTCAACAACTGTATTTTTATTTTAAATTTTATATATTATTAATTATAATGTAAAATAGATATATTTTTCTGTGCAAACTTAAGTACTAAGCATATACGTAAATAGATATTTTCTTTGAAATAAATATTTTTTTAGTGTAAATTCGTCCTTTATTTAAATTTAAATTTAAAATTAAAATTCAACAACAAAATATCAAAGGCTAATTACTCTATTAGTTCATATAATTCAATTAAATTTTTTATTAAGTTCCTATATTCTCCTTTTAATTTAGATATGATATATTTTATTAATTTTAAAATAAAAAACTTTCAATTTTTTTTAAAAGAAATCAAAATAAAAAATTTTGAATTAAAAAAAGAAAGAAAGAAACTACTTTTTACTTAAAAAGATAGTCCAATTTTATGATTCACCATTAACTAATATTGAATCTTCAAAATAAAAATTTTCAATTTTTAAGAAAAATGTAAAATAAAAGAATTCAAATTAAAAAATTGATTTTAATACACTGCTAGTGTAAAAATGATTTACATGTGTATTGAGTCATGTAATGCCACATCATACAAAATAGCTTCCTTTACGACTTTATCATTAACCTCATGATTAATCATCCAAAAGAACGGATGTGATATAACATTTTATATTATGTATAAAATGCTAGGTGTACACCTATTTTATTTAACTAAGTTCAACTAAGTTCTTTATTTATATGTCTAATAAAAAATTATTTTCAATATCAAATATAAAAAAAAAATAGCAAAGGAATAAATTTCTATTTAAAATCAAAATGATATTCTATTTGTCATAGAATAAATGACTTGATTAGATTTGGTAGAGCAAAATAGATATACATTTAAAAATATTATAAAATTAAAATCTTAAAAAATGGTTTTATGTTATCAAATCAGAAAAAAATTAGTAAAAAAAAGAACTGAAAAAAATTGAATTCGTAATGTACTAATTCCTGAGCAATATTTTGCCTTTTTAATGATTTCGTAAGTTACTAATGCCTTTTGTTTTTTAAATTCTTCCGACCCTTCGTAACTTACTAGTTCTTTTTCTATTGGCTTTTTAATTTATAAAACCCTTAGTAACTAACGAATAGTGTGTGCAGCCCAACTACTCGCATATTAACCAAAATCTCCCAAAAGCTATAATATTAAGCAAAATCTCCCAAAAGCTATAATATTAAGCAAAATCACAAACGATTATTCAATATTAGAAAAATTTAGATGTATCCTTGCATCATTGTGTTTACCTACTTTCTTGTTTTGTTTTTTTCAAATTAAATAATCGTCACTTAGGCTGCATTTGGGAGAGAGACTGAGACTGGGAGACTAAAATTGGGGGGACTGAGACTAAGAGATTAAGACTGAAATAGATTTATATATTGTATTTGATTTAAAATTAATTAGATATAGAAACTGAAAGATACAGATTAAACTAAGTTGATGGAGCAGAAATAAAAGTTAGTATTGAAAATTATAATGTTGATTGATGGTATTTGAGTAAAAAAATATTATTAAAGTTTCAGTCCCAATCCCCAGTCTTCCAGTCCCTCCAATTTGGAGTTACTGAAAATACTGGAATTCTGGGGACTGAAACTGAAATTTTAGTTCCAATCTCTGTCCAACAAACACAATACTGAATCTTAGTCTCCCAGTCTAAGTCATAGTACTCAAAACCAAACGCACCCTTAGAGTTTGATAACTGCTTGATGTAACAACGGGCATGAAAAAAGATTTATGGGTTAAAAAAATTGGCTTTTAATTAAAAACAATACTATATATACAATTTTTTTACTATTAAAGTTAGTCTCGCTAACTTAAAAAAAAAAATATTTTTATTATTAAAAATGTTAATACATTATATAACTTAATTATACTTATTAATTGAATAGAATATTTGTATATCTAATATTTGTTCGTTTAATAGTGTCATATTAAATAAGATTAGAGACGCGTACGTGTAATTTTATGTTGGATATACATTAAAGTAACAACAACAAAGTCTTGTTCCACTAGGTGGGATCGGCTACATGGATCAAACGACGTCATTGAGCTCTATCATGTATCATATCTACAGATAGACCGTTGACGTTTAGGTCTCGTTTGACCACTTCATGGATGGTCTTCTTAGGTCTTCCTCTCCCTTTCACTCCTTGTTCATCTTCCATTATATCCACCCTCCTAACTGGATGATTTGTCGGCCTTCTTCCCACATGTCCAAACCACCTAAGACGCAATTCCACCGTCTTTTCAATAATAGGTGCTACTTCAACCCTCTCTCTTATATCCTCATTCCTTATTTTATCCAATCTCGTGTGGCCACTCATCCATCTCAACATCTTCATCTCTGCCACACTTAACTTATGTTCATGCTCCCCTTTAGCCGCCCAACACTCTGTATCATAAAGAATAGCCGGTCTTATAGCAGTGCGATAAAATTTACCTTTAAGTTTTAAAGGCACTTTTTGGTCGCATATAAAACCAGACGCAATTCGCCATTTTAACCAACCTGCTTGGATCTTATGGTTTACATCCTCATCAATCTCTCCATTATTCTGTATAATGCACCCAAGATACTTAAAACTTCTAACTTTTCGGAGGATATTTTCTCCAATCTTCATCTCTGTAGCCGAGTTTTCCCTTTGCCGCCCGAACTTACATTCCATATATTCCGTCTTACTACGGCTTATACGCAAACCATACACTTCTAAAGCTTCTTTCCATAATTCCAACTTCTCATTTATTCCCTTGACTCTCCCATAAGAACGATATCATCGGCAAAAAGCATGCACCATGGCACGGGCTCTTGGATGTGCTCTGTGAGCTCTTCTAAGACTAGTGTAAAAAGGTATGGACTTAAGGATGATCCTTGGTGTAATCCTATACCAATAGGAAATTCCTCTGTCGCACCACCTTGAGTCTTTACAATAATAGTAGTCCCATCATACATGTCTTTAATAGCGCGAATATATGCGATCTTTACTTTCTTCTTTTCCAAAGACTTTCCATAAGATATTAATTAAAATTTCACTCTTATTAATCAGTATTCCATTTACTCTAAAATAAGTGTTCATTTGTTAGAAAAAGTTCTTCTAGAGATAAGTGTTTATTTAGCAAATGAACGTAACACTACTAAATCAATGGATGAGAAAATCTTAAAGGTAATAAAATAATTAAAGAGAGTAATTATTACTGCCAAGGATAATTTTGTGATTTATTTTGAATTTATGACTTTGTTACGTTTCAATCATTTTCTTAAATCACGTAAAAGAATAGGGAGGTAACAATTTTTTTAATTAAATTAGCCAACAAAAAAATTAAACGCAATTTTTTTAAGTGAAAATACTTAATGAAATCTTTGCCACTTTTCAAGAAATTTATGTGCTAACTTTTTTGATTGGTTTTTGATATCTTTAATTAGTTAACAAATTTCTTAGTTAGTTTGGTACCATTATTTCATTCAAAAATTTAAATGGATAGAAGGGACATATGAATAAATAATTATGTTTTTTGACATGTTCACTCATGCAATTTTTTTGTGGTTAATTTTTTGCATATATTTTCCTTTTTTCTTTTAAAAATTCAACAAGAATAAAAAATCTAAACCTTTTCGTCATAAAAAATTCTAATATTATGGTATAATACTATTTCTTCTAAAAATGGGTTAACTTCTATTTTGATCTCCATGGTTTCAGACGAAAATCAAAATCGTCTCTAAGATTTTTTTGCATTCAAAATCGTTCCTAAAGTTTAAATTTTGTTTTAAAATCGTCATTCTAATCACAAATTCTTTTTAAAAAAATAAAATTGCTCCATGAATTATATTACTTTTATCGCTATTACTTCCCTATACATAATAATTATAAAAAATACCACAAAAATAATTTTTTTTTGAAATTCTTTTTTAAAATCCAATAATATTAGTTTTATTAAATTACAATTTAAAATTTAATTTTCTATAATTATTTTAAAGTTACTAATGTTGTTGATGGTGATTATCATGAAAAGAAAAGTAATTGTGGTGAAGACAATATAATTTAATAGATAATTTTATTGTTAAAAAGAATTTATGATCCGGAAAAATGATTTTTAAATATAATAATTTTGAAAAAAAAATCTTAAGGATAATATTAATTTTCAGTTAAAATTATAGAAACCAAAATAGTATTCAATCTCTAAAAATTTAAGATAGATTATAAGAAAAAAATACATTTATTATTATATTTTTTTTAAAAAAAGTTACATTATGATTCTTCTTTATTTGAGGTGTGAAGCCTTTACTTTTAGGTAGTATACTAGTATACGAGATGATGAACAAATGCAATTAAACCACATGAAACTCAATCGTCATGCTCTCAAAAGCTCAACGTAACTCCTACATACGACACTTGTTTACTATATGGAGATTTACCAAACTTTGATTTTGTAATTGTAGTTTGTAGCCCAGATAATATTCTTTATTCCGAAATATAAATGCATACACTACTTCACTATGCTTTTTCCTTTGAAATTTCTCTACCGCGTCATTATTTTACCAACAAACTAAACTTATTAGGTATTGATGATAGTCCTACGAATACAAATTTCTACTATATATAGTTTTCTACTTTTCTTTATAAATAATTCATTAATTGTATATATGTTAGTGAATCTCTCTTGACAAGAATAGCCTGGCTGATGAATAAACGTGCTTATTATTATATGTTCAAAAATTTTAAGTCACATTCCGATTCTATATATCTTCTAGAAGATTATTAGTTAGTGATGATCTGGGTCTGGGAAGTGCTATAAATAACCAATAATAATTATAAAATAAAAACATGTATGTATGTAGTGCAATGTGAAAAAGAAAAACAAATTAAAGACGTATGATTTGTTTATATTACACGTGATTTTTAAATAAGTGCTTTGGAGATGAGAATGTAAATGTCGTAGTTCAACTGCCCATGACTTACCATCTCCTATATCTAGCAAGATACTACCCGTACGGTCAACGTTTTTACACGTTGCACACATGTTAAGACTTAAGAGGGAATAGTTTTCATATTTTGTATATGCATGAGACTATAGCTTGTTAGAATTTTTGCAATTTTCTTTTTTTTAAAAAAAAAAATCCCTATTAATAGTAGGAAAAAAGATTTCTCTTCCTTTAATTACTTTAGGAATAAACAAAGAAAACCAACTTTAATTGTTAATTAATATTAACTAATTCTTTTTATTGTAAAATTACCTTTTTTTTTTTTTTTTACTTTTATTTCAAGATTTAGGATTAGGATTTAAGTTTTAGAATTCAGAAATTAGAATTTAAAATTTAATATAAAAGAGTAATTTAAAAAAAAAAAGAAAAGTTGGGTGATATTGGTTAAAAATTTGACTTTTTGATTGAATTTGTCTTTTTTAAAAATTATATATGTTAATTAGTTAATTTAAGTAGTTTTGACATGCATGCTTAAACTTAATATAGTTTAATATAGTTTTATATATCATGACACAAAATGAAGTTGCAACCTTCTAACTTTGTTCCCACCATCTATCAATACACTAAATGAGATATGATGTTTGGGTAGAAAATTTTCCGGACACAATATATTGTGATTTGCCCTATGTTGATTTTTGGATTTTTTATTATTAAATAAAATAAAGATTGAATTTATTTTTATGGGCGCACTTAGAGAAATTTACGCTTTTACACACGCTTTACATATCTCGAGCATGGCTAGCCCAAGATAAGCTAAACACATACTTGGGCTAGCAGAACTCGAGATAAGACAGACAAGGTGACGTTGCGTGCATGTATCTCGGGCTAGCTAGCAGAGCCCGAGATACGATTAGAGTCCAAAAACATTGCCCTATATGAGGAGATCCCAAGGGTTATAGCAAACCACACAACACCAAACATTCTTATTCCCCTTCTCCTCGTATTTATTTATTTCCTTAGTTACTTTATATCTCGATGGAGAAATGAACTAGTGTTCGGAGAATATTTTGTTTCGATGTCTTAAATTCTATATTGTTCCAGATTCAGCGCATTAATAGCTTGGACGAGTTGAATTCTGTTATTTTTACGCAATATGGGTGTCGTTGGTCACATGTCCGTCATACGACAGGTTACTTCTAGGATTCTTGATATTGTCACCAAGGTAGTGCAAATTCAAGGTTTTTTGGCTTGATGGCGATATATGATCATGTCTGTGCCATGTTTGACTTGCATCATAGGTACGGGCCACGCCAATTGATGGAGCTGCTAACTGAAAAGCAAACTGTATGCCAAGATGGAGGAGGTCCATCAAGGTCAAGGCGAGGGTGTGAGGTTGTGATACTTCCGTTGCCACTCCATTATGTGACATCGGAGGTGTCTATGCATATTGAATTGGACTATGATGATGGATCCAATGAAGAGTTTCATTGGTGACACAGGTGAGACTAGCGAAAGCTCGGATGAGAATGAGTTTGTGCTAGAAACTCAAACAGGATGGAGTTTTTTGCTTCCATCCAGGTCTTCTAGATTGTCCTCGTGGAGCCATCGTAAAACAAAGTGCTTGGAGAGAGATTCTATAGGCCAGGGTTTAAAATTGAAAATGAGGGAAAGAGAGTGAATTAAGGTTAGGGGTCTCGGCTTCTCAAGCTTAGCTGCGTTTTTTATAACGGTCGACCCTATTTCTCGGGCTCTGCTAACCCGAGATATATGCACGCAATATCATTCTGTCTTATCTCGGGCTAGTAGAGCTTGAGATATGTAAAGCAATGTATAAACGTAAATTTTCCTTAGCGCGCCCATCACAATAAATTTGATATTTTTTAATTTAATAATAAAAAATCCTTATTTTATTATTGGGGTCTCTAATTGATGGAAAATCTACCCAATTTCAAAAGCAAAAGAAAATGAATATATTCTTCTAATTATTTATCTTTGTAATTCATAAACAAATTTGAAGTCAAATGCATTTATAATTTGTAATAAAAAAAACATAAATAGCCATCAAACTCTTATGTTCAGTTCATGTGAAGACTGAATGATTATTTGAGACAATGATATCATTAGTTTGATCATAACTGTAAACTCCATACCGTTAGCTAAGCCGATCAAACCGGCTTTGCGCCGACGGTAATATAACGAGGCAAGGATAAGAGTGAGAAAATGAGTACGTAAAACCATTAGTGCGCGAAAACGAACATCTTCGTTAACGGTTTGGACTAAACCGGACCAAACTGCGAAATTACCAAAATGCCATTGATGAACCATGGCTTATAAATAGGGACTTTGTCCCTAACCTCCATTCATTCTTCAAATCTGAAGAAAGAAAGGGAGAGTTAGAGTGAGAGAGTTGGAAGCCTGCATGGGAGTGGTGATGGTGATCACTATTCACCCACCGCTTCCGGCGGCCATAACTTTCGCTCCAGAGCTTCGATTGATGAACCGTTTGCGCCTACACGAAGCTTGTTCTGTCCTCTTCGATTCTATACCACTAGAAATGTATGGGTTTCGAATTTCCTACTCCATTATTAGCTCTTAAGTTTCTGCTCGAATTGAGCTTGATCACCTTGCATGTTTTCGAAATTCATGTTCTAGGTGATGATCTAGCATGCAATTGAGCATGATATTCGAAGCCTATGAGCTTGCAACTCCGGTAAGACTTTCCAACTCTAGTCAATGCTCTTCCTTGAGCTTTGGAATTGATGGAATTGGTGTTTTTGTGTGTTTGTTATGTGTGTATGTGTTGTAGGCTACAATTGATGATGTAAGTGCAAGTAGTGCATGTAGCTTGAACTTGGTTGGATGGATGGTGAACTTGGATATTCAATGACGCGAAGGAAATCGCGTGTGAGCATTGAGCTTGGCGTCCAAGGAAATCGCGTATGAGCATTGAGCTTGGCGTCCAAGTACGGATTTAGATTCTTTACTACAAGAGATAATCTAGTATGAGCATCTAGGCTAGTGGACGTAGGATAGCTTGAACATGTGGTAAAATGAATGAAAGCTAGGCTAAAACAAGTAAATTGTATGTGCTAAGTGTGTGGTTGATGATTGATGATGAATTATGAGATGATGCATGATTGATGATGAAATATGATGATAATGATAATATGATTATTGAATTTGAATTGTGGAAATGGAAAGGAAAGCATATATACATGAGGCGCTGTTTTAGAAATGTGAGGCCCGAGGGGCAATGGAATGAGAAATCCTGGAGAGAGTCCTAAACTGGTTTTAGAAGAGGTTTTGAGAGAGGGAAATAGGTTTTGGACGAACTTCGGTGAGCCGTAACCTTGGTTTTAATCAAGTAATGGGTTTTCAATGAAAGGTTTTTCAAAGAGTGTTGTAAGGTTGAGAAAATGTTTTGAAAATGGTTGGAATTGGCCTAGGGAGCAAAAGGTTTGAGAGCTTTAAACTTTACAATTCTGCAGAAATGCAGCAGAGCTCCAGGGAATCGATTCTACCTGCAAGAGAGTCGATTTTCTGAGCCATTTTCTAAGAAAAATAGGATTTTTAGAGCAAAGAATCGATTCCCATGACCTGAGAATCGATTCAGAAAATCACAGAGGCCAATTGATCGTCATATGAATCGATTCTAGCCCTTTAGAGTCGATTCTTATGATGATCCTTTCTTGAAAAAGTTTTCAAAGTGTTTTGAGTCGATTCGAAGGGAGTAGAATCGATTCATATGTGAATATAGGTTTTTGATTTGAGGAAAAGTTGCAGCGAATCGATTCGGTTGAGGCTTGAGTCGATTCTACTTTTGAAAATGGTTTGGAAGGAGGTCCATGAGTCGATTCGGGGACTTTCAGAATCGATTCACTAGTGCCTGATTTTGAATTTAACGTTCAAAACTACCTTAGAGTCGATTCTTCCTCTTCGGAATCGATTCTGAAGGTATGTCTTTGCTTTTGAAAGTGTTTTATGAAAGAGAAGGATCTCTCGCACGCTGTTTTTATGAAAGGAAGATACGACTCATGTATAGAGCTTTGATCCCCTCGTTAGGAGGAAGAATGTCATCGTGATGACATAACGTGAACCGAAGCGACAGTGGGGGCCTGCGGGCTGACAACCCGGCTTACGGTAATAGCGGGCTACCGGCGTGGTGCGTGCCATGGGGGGTCACTAGGGCCAACGTCCCGGCGTACGATATGAGAAAGGAGGAAACCCCCATATTATATTGAGTTAAGAACATAAACGTTCGAGGCGATGAGCGTGTCGTCCTCGGGGAAGTGCGTACGGTAGTGGTTCAGGACTAGTACTAGACCGGTCGGGTTGGCTATGATAACCGACCGGGTGATCTCACCTTAGCCGTAGGAAACAGGCATGCATCATATGCATATGTGTGACATTGATTGAGTGTGCTTGCGTGAACTTGTGTATGCTACTTGCTCTTGTGTGTTTGTATGTGTTTTACTTGTATGCTTGCATGTGTGTTGTGTTGATTGGAATGGAAGAAGAGATGATAGGTTAATGAACTAGTTGAAGAGAAGATTGTAAGCTAGCAATACCGGGTAAGGATAAAGGACTGAATAATTGGAATGTGTGTGAAATCTAGGGTTAGAGAACGAGGTTCGGGTTCTGAAAGTTGCATGTTGCGAAAGTGAGGATGGTAAAACCTGAGTGACGATTAGGATTGCCTCGTGTGGTCCTACTAGCTTATTTATTGTAGTATAAGCGCTTTATCCGTACTGAGAATCCATGGGTTGAGGATTATCACTCCGTATATTTCAGACTTTTCAGGTGCATGTTCAAACTTGGAAAGTGGCGAAACGAGATGTTGTCTAGATTCTCCGGTGGTTTGAGTTCGTTCCGCTTCGTATGTCCCAAAGAACTAGAGAGTTATGGTTTAGTGTGTAAGCTAGGGTTTTGTAATTGAGTGGAACCTAAGCTTCGCTGGTTCTGGTTATGTATATCGAACTACTTGGTCATATGTATAAGAATATCTATGGATTACTTTACTATTGGAAGGAACATAGGAGTGTATGGCTCTATTTTATGTGGGAAACCCTATTTCCTCATAATAAATTGAGTTGCTTTCAAAAGGTTTTGGAAATCCCTAGTTTACGAGTCGGAGTCGAGTGTCCGTAGTGCCACAGTATTGACCGAACGCGTCCGCGGCGCGGTTAGCCATATTGGGGTGTTACAATAACTCAGTTATTAATGCGCCTTCTATCAAGAAGAACATGGAAAATATAAAAATAACTTCAGCAATAATGAAGGGATCAAAATAAATAGATAGAAAGGGAGATGGAGATGGAGATGGAGATGGAGGGGATTGGCCTCATTCGTATTAGGGTTATCAAAATAGGTCAAATTTGTCGGGCAGTCCATTTATTTATTTAAATGAGCAATCTTTTATTTCTAAACCCTCAAACCGTTTAAAATTCGAGCTAAGTGAAATGACCCTTTTTTTTTTTCAAAAATTTATGCTTTTTTTTCTTCTATATTCTATAGGTGACCAAGACCTGGACTGGCTTGCAATCCGGCTCAGGTCCGAGGTAAATTTTGCCAGGTTGAGTTTGTAATTTTTGGCCAGTTGTGATTTTGATGTTGGGTTCGGATGTAGTTTCGGGTCGTTCGGCCCGGCTCCGAAGTCACTTTTTCTTGATTAAAAATATATTTTAAGATAAAATTAGTAATAAAATATTACACTTTTATACTTCTATTAATTTTTATGGGTGACCAAGATCCGGACCAGCCAGCAACCCGGTTGGGCCTGAGATAAATTTTGCCGGGTTGAGTTTGTAATTTTTGGCTCGTTCTCATTTTTTGGTTGGGTTTTTTTTTTTTTTTTTTTTTTTTTTTTTTTTTTTTTTTTAAAAAAAAG
>JASCZI010212517.1:4191-20875 GCA_036250425.1 Stylosanthes scabra
TAATAAAAATAATAGTAGGTATAATAAAAAAATATATGATTTTTCATCTCATGGATAATCTTGTACGTATTGATTAGGTAAAAAATAATACAAACTATTTATAAAAAAATAAGTAAATTTAACACATCAATGTACCAAAGAGAATGATGTTGTTGGAATAGGCAAATAAACAAGATCCGTGGTATGGTATAATGGTTACTGAAATAAGCTGCTCCCTCCCACGGATCATGTGTAACACATTTCTCACATAATCAGTGGCAGGCTACCACGGATTCTTTATTTTTTCTAAACCATAATGCCCTGCCACGGATTCTATAAATACGAAATGGTGCAAATGGATAATTATTTGGCAAATGATGTAATCTGATAATTTCTTCCTCCCTTTCATATATATCAGTAACTTGCCCTTGATTTTATATAATACTTTATTTAATTTAGTACTTTAAATTTAAAGGACATTTAAAAACTTTTTATCATGATATAACTATATTTTTTACTTTATATATTATTTTATTAAAAATGATTATTTCGGTTAAACCTTAAAATTCATTTACCGTTAGCTTGAATAATTCGATGACTAGTCTGATTTTCAGAACCTTGCATTTCTTACCAATAAAAAAATTTGACATAGTTATTTTCAATACATTCACAATTATAAGTACAATAAAATTTAAAATAAATCAATATAATTATTTAATCCCCAAGATACATATTATTATTTCAATTAAAAATTAGTTACATGCAAATTCCTTTTTGGTAAAACGAATTTTTTTTTCCGGAGTCGTGACTATGTTGCAACTTTTTTAGTATAGAACCAATATTTACATCTTTTTCTGTAAAAACAACAAAATCCATTCTTCTCCATTTTGGAAGTTACTATATTCCTATTGAATATTTCTACGAAATCAATGTCCAATAGTTAAATTATCATCCAAAATCTATAAGAGTTATCATCTGTAACTTATATATTTAAGAGTAAGGTATCATCCAAAATTTATATGAATTATCATCTGTAGCTATGTGTTGGCTCTCTATGGTCATAATGTATTGGCTCTCTAGTCTTTTTCATTCCTATTCTGTCGTTTAAAAACATTTATTATTAACAAATACAAATGATTCGATAAATTAATTTAAAAAATGGGTTAATGGTCAAATTAGTTTCCGAAAAATGGGCCAATAGTCATATTCGTGCATAAAAGATTTTATCAATCAAATTAGTCCCTAAAAGATTTAAAATTTAATCATATTCGTCCTTTTATCACTCTATTAACAATTTTTGTTATCAATTTCCACGTGAAATATTAATAACACTCTAAAACTGATGTTGTCTTGATTATAAGAGTTGTTTGGGAAAAAACGATGCCCTTTTGCGCGAATAATGAGGATAATTATTCAACTTTTACATTTACAGTTATAACATAAAACATCATTATTTTTACTCAAATAACTCTTATGAATAACACAACGTCGTTTTTAAGGTGCTGATATGTCACTTAAAGTTATGTGTGGACAATCGTTAACAAAAATTGTTAATGGAATGGCAGAAGGACGAATATGGTTAATTTTTAAATTTTTTAGGGACTAATTTGATTCACAAAATCATTCAAGAACGAATATGACTATCGACCCATCTTTCAAGAACTAATTTCACCATTAATCCTTAAAAAATTTATATAAGTTGTGCAACTTCGGGGCGTGTATGGATACTAGTTGTCTCTGAAGACTAAGGCCATACAAGGTTAAAGCTACAAAAAAAAATAAACAAAAAACTGATTTTGAATGAAAAAACCGATTATTTACCCCTTAAAAAAAGTAAAAAACTGATTTTAAATTAATTTTAAAAAATAAATCTGTTTTACTTGAAAATAATTTTGTTTTTTAATTATATTTTCTTGTTTTTTCCCTTTTTTTTTGTCAGGCTTGTTTTCCCCTTTTCTTATCATTTGTAGTTTTATTTCTTGAGACACCCCTTTTTGCCGAAAAAGATGATTAGCCCAATCCTAAAAGCCCATTACCATGAGCCTAGTCCTCACAACTAGAGGTGGAAACATGCCTCGTACTTTACCCTTAATAAGAGAGATTTTATAGAGTATATTGACCTAAGCCTGACCTAAAACAGACTATGAACTTTTTAATAAATACTAAGGTTGACTTATTGTTAAGTCTGATCTGATCTAAAATCTATCAATAGGTCTAATTTTTTAATAAATAAATAAATAATTTATGTCAATATAAAATATTAAATTTATGTATAATTTAATTTTCAGCATAAATAATTAAAAATATTAAAAACATAATATATATATATATAATTAAAAAATAAATAATTTAATGGATAAATATATTTAAATCTTATAAAGATTTAAATTTTAACTCTTACTATTCCATTTTTAATTAAATAATAAACCTTTTATATATATCTCTACCTGCCTTTTCCACCCCTACCCTACTCACAATTCTCATCCTTGGATATTATACTTTCTTTGATTACACAAAAATCCCATCTCATTCCACGTTAAAACAAGATAAATACAAGCATTTACGCATTACAATTTATTTTAAACAAGATTAACAACCCCTAATATTTTGGTTTTTTATTTAACTTTTATAATTTACAAATAAAAATAAGCAATATAGCAATTTTTAGAACATTTGATAACTATTATGAGATATACTGACCACATAAAAACGAATATATTTCTCAAAACTTGGCCGTATCTTGCATTTCAAAATTTTACCCTCTCTCTTCCTAGTTAGATACGATACAATACATATTGAACAAAACCTTTTGAATAATGACTATTAGAGGCACCACATTCAATCTTTAGATATATGTAATGTAATGAGTTTTAGTGTTCTACAATAAAAAGGCACCAATCATCTTCTTCTCTCTTGTTTTCTAGTGTTCTACTAGGGCTTCAAGTGCTCTCTTTAGAGTTTCAAGTACTCTGTCAGAATTATTCTAGTTATTTGTGTAAGTACTTGCTCCATCAGAATACTTGCATGGAATTCTCGGTGTTAGAAGAGACCCTGACAATTCTTTATCTGAAATGGATGAATCAAACTCACTCCCTCGAAATTAGATTTTTATTTTTTTGAAACTAAGAATCAATCTCCATTGGTGAAAATGAAATTGAGGAGTATGTTTTTTCTGATTGTTTTATGGTGGATCTGGAGAAAACAGCATGAGGATTGGCTTTAGCATGGAGATCGAATATTGATATTGTATAATTCAGCTCTAAATTCTGTATTACGGGTTCAATTCAAGACCCATCGATCTCAATGGATTGACTCTTTTGGTAGGAGTTTATTTCAGCGGTAATGAACAAACCAGGTTGCACCAATTTGAGATTCTTTCAGGACTCTTACAACCATTAACAAACAATGAAAATTTTATTGGAGATTTCAGGCTGAAAAAGTTGATGGTTGCATTAAATCTCCATCCTCTATCTTGCTTTTAATGGTTTTATCACTGATAAGTGATAACGATTTGGTAGATCTTGAGATGCTCGATGATTGCCGGAAGCTTGAAATGGCGGCTATCCTTGGCATTCATGGAAAGCACGGAACTTTTGATTTTTTGAAGATGAGCAATTCAGACCTAACGGTGTCCTCAATAGTTCCTCTCTCTCTCTCTTAAATTTATGTCTTATTTTCTTATTGTGATATTTTGGGAAGCCCCCTCTTCTTTAATTTCTTTTTGTCCTGATTTTCGGACTATATGTACTCCTTTTTTTTTTAAATGTAATAAAACGCCTGCCTTTGGTTAAAAAGAAAAACACCAATCATGATTCACAAATAATGCTTTTACATAAGTTGAATAGTTGAATTATAAAATTGAAGGCCTAAAAGATTATAGTGATAAAATAAGCCTGACTAAAAATATTAATAGCCCAAACATGAAGAAATAAAGGAACTCTTCATTCACTGAACTGAGGAAAGCAAGCACTTAAAAAATAACAGTGACAAAACAAAGCAACCATTACATAGTAGCCATAGCCACTATGGCAGAACAGAAAGATGGAGGGCAAAATGAACAATTTTCCTACCCTGCTCAACCTAGGTTGCTCACATTTCACATGGTTCCTAAAAGCCCTACATATTCCAGAGACTTTGAAGTTTCAATTGAGTGCTGCAATAGATTTACTTGACTGTTAAGGTTGAACCTGAAGGTGCAGCAATCAAAGACGAAGATTGGGGAAGGCAATGTCTTTGGCTACTACTTTTAATCGCCGAACCTCGCGGCACTGATGGAGGATTGGAGGAACCCTCGTACCTGCTTGATTGACACCTTATCTTCTTCTTCTCTCCTTCCTGAACCTTTTCTGATGTAACTTGTCGAACCTTGGTGTCGTTAAGCCCCGGAGGAAGAACACAATTGCAGAGAAGACCTTCATATTAAAAATCATAACATGATCATAAATGCTAAATCCTTTTAACAAGCATGCTTGAAAAACCCTCTTAGATCAAAACCTCACATGTATTCAGGACTTCTAGATTAATTGTTCAGGGATACGGTATATAAACATGAATCACACAACAAGTGCATATCAGAACATAGCATTTACGAGAATCAATCAAGTAACAAGTAATCTGATTGATGCTAAATTTTGAGGTACAGAACCATGGTAACATGGTGGAATTAGATGCAGTTAACTTAACGTGAGGTTGTCGCTTAAGATTGTTAAATCACGTCAAATATTTCCAATCATCTAATGATTATTAACAAGCAACTTGGTATGAAGCCGGCCGACTACACCAGAGCATTCACCTGGTATCATAGAGCGTGTTATGTATGCTTTTTCATTTTCAGTTTTTTTTTTTATTTTTAATACAAATATCATAATTTTATTGTTTTCGCTTCCTCTTTTTCCTTCCTAGACAAAGTTCTAAAAAAAAAAATGAAAGCAGAAAACTAAAAACCCACCCTAAGATTTGAAGAATCATGAGCAGAAAATGAAATGCAAGAAGAACTAAAAAGTTAGTAGAGTGTTGGTTACCGAGTCTAGCAAGTCGATTAACCCATCTAGGGATAGATTTTCCGGTTAACTTGAGGCAAACATCGTTGCAAAAGTGGTTACAATTCTTGGAGATGAGGTGGTAGGTGTTGCCAGAGTAGTGGTGAGCAAGCTTCTCCATGAAAGCCCTAACATCTTTGGGGCCCAGATCCGTGGTTCCTATGAATATTGATTTCCTGAAAGTGAAGCCAGGGCAGTGCCGTGGCTGAACCTCGAAGATCCCCGTCGTATCGTGCTCGTGCGCACCGAAACCATATTCAGTTCCATGAACTGCTCCCACCAAATTAAAAAAAAAAAAAAAAGAAACAGAATTACTAAACAGCAAAGCAATTGAAGAAGAAAAAAGAAACAATTATGTTTAGGACAAAAATATATATATATAGGGGTGAGAAGGTGCTCTACAATAAAACATAGACAATCAAAACAAAAAACATTCTAAAGCAAACAAATTAAAAAAAGAAGAAAGAATTATGTTAGTTAGAAAATTGAAAATTGCCTTGAACACCAGAGTGGTAGACACCGAGGCCAAGCCAATAGGCATAGCCGTTAATGGGAGTGAGATCGTAGACGTTCAAATAAACTGGAACTGTGCCGGGTTTCTTCTTCCCCGGCACCGTCATCACCAGTTTCCGCAGCATACTCTTTTCTTTCTTCTTCTGAGAGAGAAATGAAATCAAGAATCCAAGGAATTAAGCGGTGTTTGCCTGCCTGCCTGGCTCTGGCTGCATATACCGGCGGCACAAAGTGCTTGGTTTGTTGCTTCACCCACCTTTCACTTTTTTCATTTACTTATTGATTGTTTATTCTAATTAATTATATCGTCTCCACTCGCCACTCACAGCCAACTAAGTACGACACTATTCATGGCATACATAGTTATATCCTCTCTGTTTTTAAGGCCATATGTCCGTAGAGAAAAAAGTTTTCGACTATTTTATTTCCTTCACAAATTTATTAGAATTTAATTTTGACCAATTAATACCTACATTTAATTAGGTAATATTATGTTAATAAAAACATTATTTTTTATATTAATTGAGAAAATATTAAATACTCATTTAAAATAATAAATTTAATTAAACTACTACATTTTATACTATTAATGTATATAAATAATTAACTTCAAATTCAAATTAATACTCAATTTAATTCTTAAAATTTGGAATCAATTTTAAATGGACCTCTAAAGTTACATTTGACTCAATTTGCCCAAGTTTCAAGTAACTAAAACTATTAGATTTTAGATCTAAGTAGAAAATCAAGCTTCTAGGAATTCTAATAGGTGTTTGTATTTGGACGAGAAAGCTAAATCATGATAAATTAACGACCCAAATCAACACACTATCAACGAAGTTTAGTTCAGGGACTAATTTAAATTACTATTTTAAATTTTAAAAATTCAAATGGTATCAACTAAATTTTAGATTCGATCTTTTATTTTAAAACTCGAAATGAGTACTCCTTGACTTATTATTCAAAAGTTTTTTATTATTTTATTTTTCTAAATTTATATACTATATATATTCATTTCAATAAGTTATTTTAAATAAAAAATAAAACTTTCATAAAAATCATTTCATTTTCCAGTTGTTCACTTTTGAGCAACCTTGCTAAAAAAAATGGTATTCATAAGAAATTTTTTTTTTTGTCAACTTTAATCTAATTGTTTTATGATGGATTATTTTATAAAAGAAATTTGGAAAATAATTACTATCTTTCTAAAATATTCTTTATTTTAACGCGAATAACAAGAAATATAAATTTTAAACTTTTCTAAGCTTTCATTTTGGGCAAGTTATCATAATAAACTAAACCCATTTCAATATTATCAATATACACCTAAATGGATTATATGATCAGATTGCACTAAACCTATATTTCTATAGATTCCATGGCAGGGTCCTTGGTTTTCTAGAATCCGTTGGACTCTGCCATGAATTCTGACTATTTTATTTCTCTGAATCCATAGTATCCTGCCACGGATTCTAAGAACTTTAATTAGAATTCGTGGTACCATGTCACGGATTCAGCTTAAATGAATGGTATAAGTTTCGTGACAGGGTCTTTGAATTTGGGTAAAGAGAAGCATTTTTTTTTTTATTTTAGAGAAAGAAAATAGAGAGAAGTGAGAGCAAAATCCAATGGCACAACGATCGCTCGAGGAAATTGCTGTGGACGATAGAAGAATTATATACCGGCTCGACAATATTTTTCACGTCGCACATAATATTAACACTGAGGTTAGCCATGTTTTTTTTTAAATTGAATTTAATTAAAGTCGTGGAGTTAAATATGAATTATTTGTTAGGCTCGTTTAATTTAGGGTTTAAGGTTTAGGCTTGTTTAATTTAGGGTTTAGAGTTTAATTATTTAGGGTTTAGGGTTTAAATACTGTTAGTATTTTATAGCGTCCTAGATATTCACTATTAATATTTGTTTTCTTATTACCTGAGTTAATAGTCGTTCATATTCAATGCAGCCTGTTAGATGTATCATCAGTGTGCGTAGGCAGATTGCGATGGACCTAGATCCACATGGTAGACCTATATTTGCCTTATAAATGTTTTCCACCCTGCAGTTTGTCTGTCTGCCGTATCGAACGGATGCGATAGAGGCCGTTGTCCACCCTTCCATCCTGCAGGCCGACCACAGGGCCCTTTGGACTTCGATCGTCCCACTTATATACTTCGGGACCATCAAGTGGCACCAGGTGGATCTGGTGATCCCGCAGTTTGGAGGGGTTTAGAATGCTCCTCATCAGCCACTCAACATCGACTTCATGCATGCGAAGGACGGATGGGGGAGTGATCAGTGGTGGCCTCAGAAGTATCAGCGTTGGCACGGTTTATGGGCATCACGGTTTGCCCAGCTGTTTGAGGTTGCACAGACAGAGGATCCGGGCCCCTCTGTAGACTTCCTTCGCTGGTGGTTCCTCGCTGGGAAGAGGTACCTAGTCCAGGCTGGCCCATTCCATAGCTGCCAACTGACGATATCCCGGTCGATGCCACACAGAGACTGTCCGCTCCACATCCACATCGACCTGTCGTGCCAGATGTTCCGGATAACAGGCGACCGGCGATGAGGATGATGGTTGGCACGAGGACCACGACTCGGGACTGGCATTGGTTGGATGAGATGATGGCTGACGATGTGCAGGCCGCGCCTCCGACTCAGCGCATTAAGCGCATGGCCGAGGGCCGTGGACGGTCGAGAGGGGGAGAGGCAGTAGAGGCTGCGGGGGGGGGGGGGTAGTGACACGACACCTACACAGCAGAGTCAGGGTTGTGCCAGCACCAGTCATGCACATCATGCGGGGACGAGCACCCAGGCTGACTTCCCCTCGACCCCTCAGACCTAGGGGACTGAGATCCCCTCGACTCTTGCCTCCCCGACGCAGGTGTGGCTGGACGGGCTTTCTAGCCCAGGATTCCAGCAGATGATTGACGAGATACTGATGCCAGGCGACGATGGTTACAGTCCGGATTTTGATGGCACATAGGTTGATGGCTCTCAAGTTCATTTGGACCTGAACGAGCCTGTATCCGGTCCATCACAGACCTTCATGTTGATTAGTGGGACTCCTCCATTAGCACACGTGCTGGGTGCATCCTGGGAGATCCCATTCATGGCGCCTGCATCTGTGCCGACTCCACCAGCGTCACCCGCACTGGCAGAGCAGCCCGATGAGCCAGCAGCACATGGGCAGGCCCGCAGAGTTCCACGTCGATGAGGCTGTGGCACTAGAGGGCATGTGTAGCTTTTTTTGCTCTTTTTTTACTTCATTGATGTATAGACAACTTTATATATTTTATTAGATGCACTTCTTTATGTATTTTTGTATGAAACTGTTGATGCACATTCATGTGTAGGTATTTACTCCGCTTGTTGTCTTAATTTATACTTTTCTTAATCCCTAAACTCTAATCTACTTCATTTTTTAAAAAACCCTAAACCAAAAAAAAAAGAGACATTTAAAAAAACACGTTGAATCCGTGGCAGGGTGCTACGGATTCTACTTGATGAAGTCATTTGTGAAGAATTTGTGGGTGCCTGCCACGAATTCTTTGATCAGGTGAAAAGTTGAATCCGTGGCACCCTGCCACGGATTCAGTAGAAATTTCGTTTTGATGTAATTTGATGATTTAATTTGAATTGATGTATTTTGATCATTTTGAGATGAAATTAATTTATTGTGGTAACTTGCCCTTTTATTTTGTTTCCTTTCCTTTCAATTCCTCTAATTATTATTATTATTATTATTATTATTATTATTATTATTATTATTATTATTATTATTTTCTTTTTTATCTAAAAAATTTGGAATGTTTTTAAAGAAAGAAAGTCACCAAATTTAAAATATTATTCTAAAATAGGCTTAAACTTACTAGAAAATAGCATGAATAAACTCATAAGCCACTGAGATGATATAAAATAATGAAAGTCCAAAAAATGAAGAAAAAAAATATAAAAAGTTCATAAACCTCTAATTATCCAAAAATAAAAAGTAATATCAGAAAGACAACAATAAAAATTTAATATATTTAATTTAATATCTATAATTTTATATATAACATTTATAATTATATATTTATGATATCTAAAATTACCCATTTCACTACAAGAAATGCTAATTTTACCGACGGCCATAGGTAAGGCCGTCGGTAAAATTGCGCGGGTAAAAATCTGTTGGTAAATTTTATCGACGGTGTCAATGATCCATCGGTAATAATAATTTATTATTATCAACGGCTAAGCTGTCAGTATAAATAAGTCACAAGAAAGCAAAAATATTTTATTAATACCGATGGCTTAGACGTCGGTAAAATTCCGACAAATTTAATGAAATTGTTTTATTATACCGACGGGGAAGCCATCGGGGTAATATTAGCACCCGTTAGTTAAATGTATATATTTACCGACGGACTAGCCGCCGGTAATATTAGCACCGTTAGTGAAATGTATATATTACTAATTCAGATGATTAGTCTAATCCGCTTATATAGCTTGATTTAAGTCCCCCTCTATTTGCATAAACCCTATCGTACATCCACGAACGGGATTGTTTCATTACTAATTCAGATGATTAGTCCCTACATTTGCCAAAATTTTAACCCATTTTAACTTACAATTTTTTTAATTGAACTTAATTTTTTAAAAATTTGGACAGAGTGTCCCTCTAAATAGGACACCCCAATGAATTACAGAAATTAAATACATCTCAAATTTCAATCACAAGCAACATACAATTTATTAATTAGTGTTTTTTAATCATAAGTCATAACCGTTCTATCCACCTTATTCCCCACATTAAATACGAAGCAAACACAATCAAACTCCACAGCAAACAAACCGGAAGGATCTCTACGTCTCCGCATAGATTCATTCTCCTCTCCCAGTCTACACTTCTAAGTGTTCAAGTCTCTATCCTACACATGCAATCACATTTTCTATTAGTTAATTGAGTCCAATATCATATTTAATCATCATTCAATATTATTATGTGTTCAACACTAATTAATTGGAATAGGTAACCAACCTAATCGTGGGGCAACAATGGGCAACACCAAAAACAACAATAATAGTTATAGTTATGATCCCCACCCTCCATAACAGTCCAAAAAAGCACCCTTAACCTGAAAAGAAGCAAGCTAGGCACATTGATCAAACACATAATGTACAAAAAATAGGGCCATTAAAAATGAAAGGAAAAATAGAGCAAATTGGAAAAACTAAACCGATTAAATCAAAGAGAAACTCACCACGAGTCCAATGCCGGTGACGGAATGTGAAACAGATGTCGAAGGAGGGAGAAACGGAAGAGAGAATGTGGTGGGGGCGGTGGAGAGAGAATGGTGGGCGTTTCTGCAGAAATAAGGGAGAAGGGAAGTCGTCGCGCTGATGAAGACGACCTTTATTTTTACCGACGGCTCGTGTTTTTTAATTACCGACGGCCTCGTGGATGAACGTGACGCTGCGTTTTATTAACCGAATATTACCGACGGCTACGTCGTCAATCGTCAGTAAATTTAGTAATGGGCGCCAAATTCGAATTTCCAATTCATAATATTACCGACGGCAAGCCGTTTGTACCAATTCGTCGTCCATAGATACCGACGGCTGGTCTAACGACGCCTGAGCCGTCTGTAATATAATAGCCGTCGGTAAAGGGAGGATGTAAACAAAATGACTCGTCGGTCTTTACCGACGGCTTGCCCGTCGGTAATATTAAGGGTTTCATTATTTGATTGACTTTTTTTTATCGACGACTTAGGCGACTGTAAAGGAAGCCCGTCGTGGCGCTTCATGGTGCGAAATTGACAGCCAACTTTACTGACGACTACCAACTACTCTCCAATATAAATCGAAGTCTGCTATAATTACCGACGGCTCTACTTATTTTACCACAAGCCGTCGGTAAATACTGTTTCCTGAGACCGTCGAAAACGGTCGTCTGTACTGCAGAAAATTGTAGCAGCGCTTATTTCATCAATAATAAATGTTAAATAAAAGAAATTTAAAAATACGCTTGATTATACAATTACTTAATAAAGAGGAAATTAACGTTAATGTTAACAATATGCTAAAATCCAGCTAAATCCGTCGTCACCAACTGATATTATTTGGAACTGTTGTATTATTTTAGGGAAGCAAATCACGGATTCTATGTTTGCCAATTCACTTTATGGAAATATATAATAAGAAAGTGAACGCTGATTGTTATGTTTAGTTCCTTTTATTGTTCTATGAGATGGTTATAGCTTTAATTTTAAGTGTTAATATATATATATATATATATATATAAAAACTAATGACAACTCTTTAAAAAAACACGGGCATCTTAAGATAAGGTCTTCATGTCAGATTGATAAAGGGAGTTTGACGATAATGACGTCGTAGGCTGACTTTCCATGTCAATATACGTTTGTTTTTTTTTTTTTTTTTCCTGCGACTCTAATATACGTCTTTTTAAAACAATTCACACCACATATTAATTTTCTTATTAAAATTCTTCAAAAAAAAAATCTTATTACTTAATATTTTAGTGGACTTCAGGGAAAAGAAAGACTCATTTTTCCTTTTCCAACCAATGACTAATATAAGAAGAAAAATAGCTAGTCCTCATTTTTTAGCCTCTGTAATAAAGAAAATAACGAAAGAATAAAAACAAGAAGGACTATAAATATTTTATGCATACAAAAAATTAATTACTATATCTTTTTGAATATCTACGTATACTTTTAGTATATATTATAAATAATTAATAAATGAAGTTAGTGATATTGTCTTAAAAATATATTTTAATATTATAATAACATAAATTTTAAAAAATATATATTTTCAATATATTCAAATATTAAAAATCACACTTTTGTTTTAGTTTGATGAATTTTTATTTTTAAATTAGTGTTGCTTAATAATAAAAAGTATTACTTTAATTTTAAAAACATATTTAAAATTATGGGCCACCTTAAATAAATAAAATTAATTCCTTATTTACCAAAATTCGCAAGCCTATAATTATTTATCATTTTCCATTCTATTACTAGTATCGACCTAAGGCAGTACTGGGTTCATTTCAGTACCGCCTTGGACCGGTACTGGGCTTAAAAAAATTAAAAAAAATTACACCAGTACCGACTTAAGGCGGTACTGAAATGAACCTAGTACCGCCATAGGCCGGTACTGTGTTCATTCCAATACCGCCCTATGATGGACTGGTACTGGGTTATTTCCAATACCGCCCCATGATGGGCCGGTACTGGGTCGTGCAGACCAGAAATGTGTTTCCCTATATAAAGAGCAACATGGTGTGCAATTTGTTAGGAAAACAATCCCACACACTCTCATAAAAGAAAAAAATGGCACAAGAGTTATTTTATTTCGTAGTACACCCCAATGATGTCATAGTTCGACTAGAGAACGGGGCGTCTTTTGAGTCAAGCGCTTCGGTGATATTTGCACATACTCGCGCGGAGACGTCGGTTGAGTTGAAACAGCTAATTCTGTCTCATCTTAGGTCGGCAGGCAGTCAGCAAATTGGTCATCTTGCATATCGTTTCCAGGCGATTACTGCGGATAATCGATTAGAATACCGACCTTCTTGAATTAGCGAGGACAGCCACATATGGATGACGTTCGAGGTGCATAAGAGGGTCATGGACGACAAGGTTATGGAGTTCTTTGCCGAGGTGCGTCACGTCGAAAGCTCTAGCAGCTTCCGTCCGCCTGGCCCATCGACGGACCCCGCCCCAAGCCATGTTCTCGCATTGGAAGACGTAGCCATGCGGGATTACAACTCCGGGGAGGATTCGGACTATGCAGAAGAGTCCTCGTGTCATAGCATAGAGGAAGACGAGGAGGTGCCGAACACCCCGGCTGGATGTCATCGATTAGTCCTCCCCGCACCGCTGCCCATCCCTGACCTCGCACAGGTAGCATGTTTTTATCAGCAGCTAAACATTGATGCTCGGCATGTAGAGGATCCGACGATGGACGCCGTTGATGTTGAGTACCACACGGATGGGGGAGTTGAGTTTATGGTGGGACACAGGATGCGAAATTGTGAGGCTGTACTCATGGCGGTGAAGAATTATAGCATTCGAAGAAATGCCGAGTACAAGGTCGTCGAGTCAGATCATCCTAGGCACCAGTGGGCTCCGGCACGGGCTGCTCCGGCACAGCCTGACTGTCGTGACCAGAAGGACCGGGGAGGTCTTCCTGCCGCGCATACTCCTCCTCCTCCTCCGAGTCCATCGCACCCACCGGCCTCTCAGGCTCGCCATCCGGACCTCTGCCTCGCCCCCCACGCACATGTCTCTGTATGTCCGGCCTCGTGTCCCTACCACGCCTGCGTGTGACCGGCACATCACCGGGCAATCGCAAGGCATCCCTCGGCTGAGAGGTCGTCTGCGGGATATCATCAGTTAGGTCATTGAAGCGTGGATCGTCTAGGGCATCAGCGGGGGAGAGATGACGATGCCTACAGGCATCAAGCCACCATGTAAAGTACTCCCGTGTCGCCATGGCGGGATATGCAGTAGGGGTAAGGTCACCTGCCGATCATCCTGGAACCTGCCCCTCCAGTCATCGTACCAATCGACATGCCTCGTCGGCCACCACTGATCCTCCCCCTCGCACTGGCAGAGAGAAATCCATCCAAATTGACTGGATCCTCTGGGATCTGCTGCTCCCCTCCTAGCCATCTCTTGACCCTATCGACGTGGTGCATGCGAACATACATGAAGCACGCGATAGGGACAACTGCTTGCCAAGTCCGCTGCTCCTCGACGGTGAGCATCCATGCAGGCCGCAGCACGTCCCAAGCGGGATCATCGTACGGGGTGCATGCGAACTGCAAGTACATCGAAATTCAAATAACTAAACATGCTTCTCATGGCAAAATATGAACTAAAGAATTTAAATAACAATTTAAATAACTTTACCCGCACCTGAGCCAATCCCAACCTATCCAGATCTAATCTGGCGGTGAGCATCCGTGTCTCATGCCGATCCCGGTTCTCCTGCCGCAGCCCATTCAACCTGGCATTTCACAATGCAAATTTACGTTAAGCAACAATAATTACTACATGCAATTTTATAATTAACAATTTACGAGATAAATCGTACCTCGCAGCAAGCGGGAACGTGACTACATTCCTCTGTACCGGGCACCACTGTGGAAACCTCTGATAAATCCAGGACATCATCAGTGGTGTGCATCCGGCAATGTCAGTCGTGGCTCGATCGCTGGCGCCGCATAGGCAGTGATAGGTGTAACAAAGAACTGCCAAACCCCAGGAGAGCTTCTTGCAGGCGTCGAGATCCTCAAGGAGAGGCACCCATCGCACGGACACCATGTTGTCCGACTTGTCTGGAAAGAGCCAGCACCCGATCATCAGCAATATATAACATCTGGCATACTGCCGGAGTACATCAGGGTCACCACCAGCTGGAGTATGCCGCACTCGATCCCTGAGCCACGTGATCTTGATGGCGGCATACTCGTTCTTTCCACCTCCTCTCAACGGAGGCCTCGCTCCCAATAGCTCCTCGACCATCCCCCACGTTGGTCGCCCGTACCAATGTTGGAAGTCTCTGACACACCCTCCAACAGGGTCGCCATCGGTGCGGAGACCAAGATAGTAGCGACATCCTGTAACGTGATGGTCACCTCCCGCCTCGGAAGATGGAAGGAGTGTGTCTCGGGCCGCCACCGCTCCACAAAGGAAGAGAGCAACTGACCATCAATGTCGAAGCCTCTCATCTGCAACGGACCCTCGAAACCTGCCACCTCGACGTAAGGTACGATCGCCTGCCGGGGGGGGCACGACAACGCTACCGCGCCGCAACTCTAGCAAGCGCGGAGCCTGCCATATGGATTCAAATAAAATTTAAAATTGCTAACAAATTGCATGGTATTTAAAGATCAATTAAATAATCTAACATTTCCTAATTAAATAAGCATCACTATCAAAATTAAATAAATCATAACTCCTAATATACACTAAGATTAAATAATCATACATACTGAAAATTAAATAATGGCTATCTTAACTAATAGGCAAAAATTTAATAATATAACATACTCTAATTAAATTATCATCACTATCATAATTAAATAATGGCTACCATAACTCCTAATGTGCCCTGAGATTACTAACGCATACATGCTAAAAATTAAATAATGGCTATCATAACTTATAGATAAAAATCTAATGCTCTAACATACTCTAATTAAATTATCATCACTAATACAATTAAACAAATCATAACTCCTGACGTGCACTAACGTTAAATAATCATACATGCTAAAAATTACATTAACTCCTATTGTACACTAAGATCAAACATGCTCTAATTATTATTTAAAATTACTTATAACCAGAAAAATAGTAATTCTGACCTGGAAGTCCTGTGCCCCAACTACGTGAACATCCCCATTGAACCTGTTGATGTCCGGACTACGCAATGCAAGCTGTCGTTGGCCATGCCCGTCCGGGCCCCGCTGCCTCACCCTGATCACCCTTTGTCATAACAGAACAAGTATCGCTTTTTTTCCCCTAGTATGTGTAAGAGAGAGTGAATATTAGCAAGAATCCACTCTCACTCCCGCCCCTATATATATAGGCGGATAAAATGCCAGTACGGTCGATCATGGGGCGGTATTGGAAATAACCCAGTACCGGTCCATCATAGGACAGTATTGGAATGAACACAGTACCGGCCTAAGACGGTACTGGATTCATTTTAGTATCGCCTTAGGCCGGTACTGGTGTAATTTTTTTAAATTTTTTTTAGCCCAGTACCGGCCTAAGGCGATACTGAAATGAACCCAGTACCGCATTCGGCCGGTACTAGTAATAGAATGGAAAATGGTAAATAATTGTAGGCTTGCGGATTTTGGTAAATAAGGAATTAATTTTATTTATTTAAAAAATTTTTCCCAATACACTTTTTTTTATACAAATAATATCTTAAGGAAATATTTTAAGAGCTTAGTCAATATGTGTCATAAATTTATTACTAATAAAATTTTAAATGTTTATATTTAATAAATATAAAATAAATATATTAAAAATTTAATTATTTTATATTTTAAAAAATTTTAATTTATGATCTTAATATATATATATATATATATATATATATATATATATATATATATA
>JASCZI010212519.1:10811-20845 GCA_036250425.1 Stylosanthes scabra
TGCTATTATTACCGACGGCTTAGCCGTCGCTAATAGCCACAACACCACCACTTCTGACGACGGCGGCGTCATCGACGGCTGAGCCGTCGGTAAAGCCGTCACTATTATTCAGCCGTTTGGCACGAAATAATTTTATATAGCCGTCGGTAGGTAGCGCCACTTTTTCCCCAAGTTTAGCCATAATTGAGCCGACGGCTATGTTATTTATACCGACAGCTAAGCCGTCGGTAAGCTCCGTGCTCCTCGGTCGTCGGTAATAGCCGTCGGTAAAGAGCTGCAATGTAGTAGTGAATGGAGTCCGATGTGCATGGCGAGTTGGATTTGTAATTAGCCTGATGTCACTAAACCTAGAAATTCCATGAGAAGAGTACTTTTCAATTACATGGCTGAAGTCCGAAGTGGATTGAGAACCATAAATTGGTAGTGGAGTATGCTTGATGAACTGCAATGGAAGTGTTGATTCTTTTGTATGCGAATTTGTTTTTATTTTTGGTTTTTTTTTTGTTTCTATCTTCTTCACTTGCTGCTATATTCTGCACTTGCAATTCTGGATGACTATAGACTTGTGTGTGCTTGGTATGTTGTAAAGCATGGTTGCTGATTTGTCTAAATCATGAGCATTGTTGGTGACTTGTTTGTTGTTGCAACTGGCTTCTATTTGTTGTGGTTAATAATTTTTTTTTGAGAAACTAGAGTTTTATTAAAAGCACCGATGACATAGTAATGATAAGGTGATTATCAAGTAATTCTCTCGAAGGTTTAGGTTTCAAAAAGTATGAGACATGTTGATGCTGTGTTGACTCATTTGCTTTTCTTGCTTGCTACTCTGGTGTGTAATCCTATTGCCTGACTGATTTGAAGTATCTTTCACAAGGTTTATTAGACTGAAAAGTTTTTATTGATCCATGTTCCCATTTATTCTAATCTTTGCCGAACTTTTTGCTTCTTGTTTTTAGGATTAAATGGATCGTTCCGAAAAGATTAAGCTGTGTGTTGCTTTTTATCAATTGATGAGAATGAGGCATGATAATATGTTGTTTTACCTTGTTCTTACATTGATTGTGTACTTTAGAAAAAAAGAAAATGCATGGTTGCCGTTAGGGGGGAGAGTGAGTAGTAGAATTAGGCGTGATGCACTTGAACGTATAATCGGAGAGGGTGATACGAATTGTGTGTGGGAGTTGAGAATGAACACAAATGCCTTTGCCAATTTGTGTGAATTGCTACAGACCCGTAGGGGGTTAGTTGAGGATGGTAGGGTTAGTTTACCCGAGCAAGTTGCCACCTTCCTCATAATCTTAGCTCATCACAAAAAAAAAAAAAACGTAGTCTACAAGTTAGGTTTTGTAGGTCCGGGGAAACAGTTAGTCGGTATTTTAACAGAGTTTTGAGGGCACTTATCCGTGTTCGAAGTGTTTTATTCGTAAAGTCCACATCTATTGATGAAGACTGTGCAGATCATACATGAAATAAGTTTAAGGTATTGAAATTTTTATTTGGTGTTTTTGTTAGTTATTTCTACATCTAATAGAAACCAAACTCCTAAATGTCCAAATGTTTCTTTTGACTATATAGGACTGTTTAGGGGCATTAGATGGGACGTACATAGAGGTCACCATCCCTGAAAGTGATAAGCCATGATACCGGACAAGAAAGGGTAAGGTTTGCACAAATGTGTTAGGGGTCTGCAATCGGGACATGAGCTTTGTATATGTGCTCAGCGGCTGGGAATGGTCTGCGTCCGATTCAAGAGTGCTCCGAGATGCGATCACACGTCGCAACTTCCTCCAAGTTCCGAATGGTAACCTTTTAGTTCTTCTTAAATCGATAGCTAGATGTCATAGAGTCGCCAACCGTAGATATGTTAAAATTTGTGTTTGTTGTGATCTTGATAGGTAATTACTACTTAGTCGACACGGGTCACAAATGGGCCTGGATTTCTAGCGCCATATAAAGGTACTAAATACCATTTGAAAGAGTGGGGCCATGGTTCCCGTGCACCTCAAACATACCAAGAGTATTTTAATAGGAAGCACTCCTCTGCCAGAAACGTCATAGAGCGTTGCTTTGGTTTACTCAAGAAGCGATGGGCAATACTGAGAAGCCCTTCCTTCTATCCAATAAAGACACAGAGTGAAATAATCATTGCGTGCTGCCTGTTGCAAAATTTTATTTGGCTAACCATGGACGTGGACCCGAAAGAAGACTCAACCTTCCTAGAGGCCTTTACGCCTGCAGGTGACGAGTCTCAACCGGAGGATAGGATTCAGGTTGTAGAAAACACTGAGGAGTGGACGCAAATGCGTGAAACCATGGCGGTTGAGATGTTTGAGGAGTGGCGAGCACTTAGGGGCTCCGCGGCTGCTAATAATGATGGGGTCAATTGATAATTTGTGGAATGTTGAGCGGTTTATATGTGTGTGCGTGAAATAACTCAAAACATGATCATTGTGATGTATTTGTTAGATTTGTATTTCCAATCTTCGTAAACCTTTGTATTTGACTTTAAAATAAGTGGTGACTTCAATACTTAGGTGTGTTGCTTGTATCAGACGGCTTCTGTGGGTGTTGTAGACTTGATATAAATTGCGTTGCTCATTTGCAATGTGAGCTGTGTTGCTCATTTGATATTATGCTATGAATTGCAATTTCTTATGCTATGTCTTTCACATGATATAAAGTGTGCTCAGCTCATGATGCTGGTAGACTTTATTTGATTTCTTATAATCATCATCACATTTTTGGTGTTTTTAAAAGCAAAAGCCTTCATGAATTGGCTCTCTCATCTCATCTCCTTTCCTCTCTTGTACCTACATAGTTTTTATTGTATGAAGTGTGCATGGCTAGGTAATGCAAGGCTAGGTAATGTAGTTTGGGTGTTCGCAACTGGTAGTCCTTAATTGCTGGTTCACAAGATGATTTCTCTTTTGTGTGCAATTTTTTTTTGCCATTTCCTTGTTGACCACGATAGTCACCTAATTGGTTTCAATTTTTTTTCCGCAATTTCCTTGCTGTTTCAGTCATACAACTTAGTCACTTATTAATTGCGTTTTGTCTCACAAGATGATTTCTCACTTGTTTGCAATCTTTTCCCCTAGAGTGCATCATGGACAAGCGTATGTGGAGCGAAGAAGAAACGGAAGCCTTTGTCGGATTCATGCAAGAGGTCGTCGTTGACGGCACGAGGCCGGACTGCGGACAATTCCGAGCCGGCACCTTTGAAAAGCTTTCCCTAAAGATGATCGAACGATTTCCCACCTGCACGGTCACTGCAAAACACTGCAAAAACAAGCATAAGCGCATGAAGGAGAAGTATCAGTACGCTGCGGATATGCTTGCTTGTAGCGGGTTTGGGTGGAATGCCGAGAAGCAGTGCATAGATGTTGATAGCAGGGAGGTGCTTGAAACATGGCTTAAGGTAGTTGCTTTTCACCAATCTTGTGATTCACTAAATCTGCTATGGTTATTATAAATTGATTGCAATTGTTTTGGAATTTCAGGCACATCCTAAGAAATTCTACACTCCCGGCAAGCCCTTTCCAATGTTCGAATGACTTGGCGGGATCTTCGGCAAGGATAGAGCAACAGGTTCAGCGGTCGTCAGTGGGTTTGATGCTGAAGAACAGATAGGGGAAGAACCAGATGAGGAAGACCCAACTATGGATGACTATTTCATGTCGTCGGAGCCAACAACCACTGGGCCAGCTGATACTCAAGGAATTCCCGGGCAGGGAACGACATCATCAGTTGATCGCACTGCTTCCACTAGGAGGCTGTCCAGAAAAAAGAGGAAGCAGACAGACATATTGGAAAGGATGGCTGATGAGGTGCACGAATCCACCACGGCTCAGGGGGAGCACGTGCAGATTCTTGCAAACGCGATCTCAGGGAAGAATGGGGAAGTTAAGATGGGAGAGAAGTTGGCTGAGCTTGGGTTTGCTGATCATGATGTCATTCAAGTGGTCATCAAGATATGTTCGGATCTTCGGTTGGAGAAGAGTTTCTGGGGATTGACTGATGCTCAGAAGACCACTATTGCACAAGACGTTCTTGACGACAAGTATTAATGGTGAAAGGGCAAGCAGTCAACCATATTTACTAGAGGGTTTATGAGTGTTTCCTATTGCTAGTACCTGGTTTAGTATTCTTGTTTTTGAAGTGTAATTTAACTTGACAATGTGGGTTTTGAAATGTTTTGTGCACTCTGTTACTATGTGTTTCCAGTTATTCAGGTTTAGTCATGGAAAACCAAACTTCATGCATAATAGTAAATTACAATATTACTTTAACTAAATGTGTTTTCAACTTCAATCATTAAGGTTAGACAGGTATTAAAGTCATTTGCTACTGCCTTCTTGTTGTTTCCTCTTGCAACAACATGCTGAAAATGATTTTTTACATTCAGTTCAGCAAAGTGCAAGCTTTTCATTGAAATCTCTTTTATTCCTTATTAAGAAACAGCAGTAATGATCATGGAAGCATAACAGAGTTGCATTCAGAAGCATTATTCCTTGCACAACTATTTTATAATATAACTAATTTTCACTCACTTTTGGTGCTAAGAAACTGACTTGGTTCAAAACTTTTTTCACTATCATAACAAAGTTTTCTTCATTATGAGTTTCATCAAGAGTCATCAACATATCAAACTAACAACATCACAAAATTAGAGATTAAAACCTAACAGCAGGAAATAACATACAAGGCAGAAAGAAGCTCACAATTTACTTATGAAATTAAGAGGATTCATTAGATGGATCCAATCTGATACACTCAACTTCCTGTAAACCAAAAAAACATTGTTCTCTTGCCAACAACAATTTCACTTAGCAATATTACAATCTGAAGCTCAATGCTTAAACAACAACACCATTAACAAAAACAAGCAAAACACAAAACAAAGAAGGTTCATACTTGCTAACATTTTTAATGTAACACAATCATTCTCAATTTTCCTAATCCTCTTGTGTTCACGATTTTGGGCGCAACCCTAACCGGGCACTTGACAGCAGGTCCTGCCCACCTAAACCCCCTACATTTCCCTTCCGGACAAGAGTAATACTCCCTAAAGACCAAGTGGAGAGCATATCACAAGTAACGAGATGAGGGAGAAGATCTTACCAAGCTTGGAGCAAGGACAAAGTGGTGGTGCACTATTGCAGAGAGCCGCAATCGGGCGGCGACGGGGTTAGTTGGCCACCGATGAAGCAGACCAAATCCCACCCGACAGAGTTATTCAGGCCTCCACGTAGGCCTCTCCTGCAAGCGGCGATAGAGAACGCAACTGAAACGGCAACAGATGGTGGGAACCAAGGCCGCCACTAGACTTCGCCGAGAAGAAGGTATTAGGGCGACGGCGAGCTCGCAGATGTGGAAGGCCACCAACGAAGCAAAACCCTCTTGTGAGGGAGGATGAACAGATGAGGAAATTTGGGGGTTAGGTTTTGGTTTGATTTTAAAGGTATTTCAATCATTTCATGCATTTTGGCCTACTATTTCTTATTACGCCAAACATGATACAGAGACACAATTAAATTTAGTCTATCTTAAACCAAATACAATCTCCACGATTATGTTAGACTGCCTAGCTACAGCTCCATCGGGAAAGTCAGCAACCGGCTCTACCATTGTCTTCGACTCTGGGTTATAGCTGGCTTCGATGCTGTTCTAGCTGGCCCGGCACGAAAGTGTAGCTACTTAGCTTCTATTTTCTATTACTATTAATAGTAGCCTAAGTCAAAGACTTAGGGAGAATTAATAGTTAATCTTTCTTAGGTTGGTTATCTTGGTCTCACCAAAAAGTCCAGCGAACTCATAGACTGAAACCTAGTAACAGATCCCTTTAGCTAAGTTGAGTTGAAGAAGAAGAAGAATGGAGGAAGTTCAAAAGAGCATAGCACACCAAATCGGAGGGATCCAAAACGATGCCCTTCGTTTCGGACTCCAAGGTGTCAAGAGCGACATCCTCGGTTCTCACCCTCTCCAATCTTCCCAGGAATCCGTAATCACTAATCACTTTCTCTCAATTTCCTTTATCTTAGGGTTTTGTTTTTACCCCCTTTCTTCACTATTACTGAAGCTGATTCTTCTTTTTTGCTTTATCTTTGTTATTGTCAGGCTAATAGGATAAATGAAGCGATGAAGAAGCAATGCTTGGTCAATTTGTACGGAACTGCTTTTCCCCTGAAGATGGACCTTGACAGGCAAATTCTTTCTCGGTATTGTTCGCTTCTCTTTTCTGATACAACCTTGAATAGTTCAATTTGTACCTTAGCTTTAGAAATCTTCTGTTAGATAATGTTACAGAGAAAAAAAATCAAAATATGAAAGTGTATTGTGTTCTGTTTCTCTTAATCTTTTGTATATAAGTGCCCTCCATGATTTAAGTGGTCCTGACACATTAGCACGTCACCATTTACAAGGACTGCCTAGATCAGTTGCTTGGGTGGTTCGGAATCGATTAGGATTTTTAAGTTGTGGAGGGAGACTTTGTCCTTAGAGCAAATAGTGAGGGACCGGAAAGGGCGTTTATTCAAATATGAAATATCACTTGAAAAGTGTATTGTGTTCTGTTTCTGTTGTATATAACTGGGATGCAAATTGAGGCTTTTCCTTTGATTCTTGGTCAATCTGCTTCAAACCTAGGAATTTTCTCAACACAATTATACAAGTCCTAAAAATCCTACCTAAAACACTTTCCCAGTAGGAGAGAATCAAAAACCCAATCTACCAACATTAAAAACCAGTCAAATTGCAAATTTGACAAGCTAAGTAAGAGCTATTGTACATTAGGGCGGCCATGTATGTCCATAGACACCTACTTTCCTATTATTTAAAGTTTCATGATGTTCCTACTGCTCGATGAAGTAATCTTGAATCCTAGGCAGTGGGATAGGCATTAAAGAAATTCATAGCAAATAGCAGGATGAGCACATTCACACAATATAGGACTGTAGAAATCAGTGGAAAGTGTTCTTGTTGACTTCTGTTGTGCTATATTTTGTTCATGCCCTGCTGTGTGTGGCACCCATCCTCTTATGTTGTACATCGTGTTGGTGGCTCTATTTTGATTTTCGGATGTATAATTCTATGATTCTGTGTAGATTCCAGAGGCCTCCTGGAGTAATTCCTTCTTCCATGCTGGGTTTGGATGCATATACAGGACGTCTTGATGATTTTGGCTTTGAGGACTATCTAAATGGTAATGAACAAAAAGAAATTGGTTACGAAATTGTGCTATGTGCTTTCTTGTTTTTCCTGTCTCATTGGTTAATATTGGCCGCAGATCCCCGTGAATCAGAAACTCTCCGGCCATTGGACCTGCATCACGGGATGGAAGTTCTCCTTGGCCTATCCAAGGGTCCAGTCTGCCCAAGTTTTATGTAATCATGGCACTATTTCTGTTACAACTTACATCCAGCATATCTGCTACTGCTCATCAAATGTTCTCAATTTTTTAACTTAGTAGCAAGTGAGAGATGTTTTTTTCTGTTTTAAGGCAATAACAAATGGTCTTTCTTTATTTAATTTCATGGTGTTGTTGGGGTCTTTCACCTTGTCTTCACCAGCTGCATCTGGTTTTTGTCTCAAACCATTTTTTCAATCCGTTTTAAACCAGAATTTTCAGATTAATGTCGTTCCCCCAGAATCACAGCAAGTTGGGTAGTCCTAAGATTAAGTTATATCCACTTGTGGAACACAAACTCTAGTATTAGCTTTTGTAATCTGTTTGAATATTGTGAAAATTCTGTTGTGGTGGAGAGGGGCTATATGCCTTATTGCTTGGTGTGTAAGTTACCGAATTAGAGTTATAGCACTTGAAAGTTAAACCTAGATATATGGTTATGTCATCTTCTTCCCTCCCTAGTATTCTATTTTCTTTCATTCCTTGAGAGATGAGACAGAACTGAATTTACCTCCTGCAGAATGAGTATTCCATTTACCTCCTGCAGAATGATTTTAACTCCCACTTAGTAAACTATCAGAGACTACCAAAAACACTAGGATTTTTCTTTTTCAATCAATGTTCCTTCAGTTTCAAAATTTATTACTGAAATGTCACTTTTTTTTTTTACAATTTACTACTATATATATATATAATACTAATTTAATAACTAACTAATATTAATATGTAAATAATATTAAAATTGATTTTTCATTATAATGATATAATTTGATTATCATCACTAATAACCAAGATTTGTTGTATTGAGAAATTCTAGGGAACTATTTTTTTTTATTATTATTCTATTTGCTTTGCATTCGGCCTAATCTATTTTGGTTCCTTTCTTTTTCTGCCAAAAATATTGGCATTCTAGCATTGTTCCCTTCTAACAATTCCGTAGGCCACAAATGCGGTGATCTTATTCTGAAGCTTCTCATCATATGTTGTGTAATTTCATCAGAAGTCATATATAAGAAAAATGGAGACTAGAGAGTAAAGAAATCTCACTGTAAACATGCTGATACATCTTGATCTTCTTTTCTTTGATTTTGGATGAATGTTAATACACTATGATACTTAAACCAAATGACAACCTAAACAACCCTCCCAAGATATCAGAGAAAAAAAAGAAAGAAAAAACAATTCCCTTCTTCATTTTGTTATCTACAATTCTACAAAGACAAGGTATGAAGCAATGGCTCTACATTATTGTTCTTTGTGATTACTACCTGAACATCTGCACTTTGCCCTTTTATCTGTGAGTATCTACATAATCACAAAAATAGCTTTTGAGTTAATATGTATATTTTGTTATTTCACTATAAATAAAGGATAATAATTTTTGTTAGGGCCTATGTTAAATTTGTCTTTTACCTTGACTTGTTTCTGGAGGCCTTTGATATAATCAACCGCCAAATCCAACATATCTGCAGTGCTTGTTGGCTGCCATATTAAAGGGAAAGAAGCATGAAACCATGAATCAAATTGCTTAATGAATTTTCGAAGAAAATAAAATAAAAAATTGATGTGCTATCAAGGTAATTACCTTGTCTGATTTTGGGAAAAGGTCTTGTAGTTTCTTGATTCTTGCACTTATTCTTGTTCTTCTTTCCTAAAAGTTTTAAATCAAATGACATATTATAAATCTATCTAAAGAATATGATATTTGTGAACGTTTAAAAGTATGGTGCTTATGGACTGAATCAACCTCGATATCTAATGATAAAAGAAACATAAAAATTTAGTTTATATAGTAACAATTATACTTAAATTTATATTGATAGAATGAGTGTTAATACAAACTACGGAAATTTAAGTTTTTATTTATTTATTGAAGTATATATGATTTAATTACCCTCTCTGCAATGCTTCTTGGATGAGTGGCAAATCCTCTTTTGGCTCTAATCTTACATGGAGCAGAAGATCCTTGAATTTGAAAAAGCTTTTCCATGCCACCAATCTTGGTAGAAGAACTAGGTAGACTTAAATGGTGCCTCAAACCAAACTTCTCATATCCAAAATCTACATCCTGATTTCTCAGAAAAAAAGATATAAATAAATAAATAATCACAAAAGCTTTATTATTATTATTATTATTAATACTTGCCCGTGATAAATATTTATAATATTATCACATATTAAATTTGAGGCCTAAAACTCTAAAACACTATGCTTAAATAATGGAACTGAAATTAAAATTGAACAAAATTCCAGGTATATATATACCTGAGCTTGAATAGCATTATTTGAAGTGGAAAACATGATTTCAGCACCATTGGTAGTGCTTATTTTGGAGGAATTATTGAATGCAGAAACATCCCAAAAGTCAGTAGTAGTGAATCTTGGGATATTATTGTTATTATTATTACTATCAACACAATTTGTTGATTCCATGCCTTCATTTCCACTCTCAACTATTTTTGGCATGTGCCTTTTATTGGAGCAAGAGGATAATAATCTTGATGAGAAGTTCAAAGTGCATTGCATTCCACCACTGCTTGATGTTGTTGTACCTTAAAAACATACATAATAAAATAATAAATTTTCAAGGTTAAAATGGCATATATATATATATATATATATATATATA
>JASCZI010212520.1:0-14965 GCA_036250425.1 Stylosanthes scabra
GAAGAGTGGTTGTGAATCATGCAAAAGTTGTTGCAGCACTCACAAAGGAAGGGGTCCATGCAGGTCAAATCTGGTCAACACGGTCAACTCTGTTTTTTTTTTTTTTATAAATCTACGGCAGGGTGTTATACACATCATTCAGTGCTGCTTTGATCGTGTTAGACCTGTCTAAAATGACCATGAGACCTTGTTGGGGAGTGACATGTCTTCTCAGGTTCGACAGAAAGAAGGACCAAGACTCGGTCGTCTCAGATTCAACAAGTGCAAATGCAATCGACAAGATATTGTCATTCCCCTCTTGCGCAACCGCGATCATCAAAACCCCGCCATATTTCCCATAGAGGTGGGTCCTGTCAATGGAAATGAAATTCTTGCAGTGCTTGAATGCTTCGATGCAAGGAGGAAAAGATCAGAACCCTTTGTCGAACTGTTGTGATTCATGATCCAGTAGGTTCCCGTCGTAATAAGGCACCATTTCAAAGTCTGCCATCGTGTCCGGTAGAAACATCTGAATTGCTTGTAGTAGCCGCGGAACCCTATTATATGACTCCTCCCAATGCCCATATAAAATAACCATGGCCTTCTTCTTGGCAATCCACACTTTGCGATAGGAAGGCTTAAAGTGATAGTCTTGCTGGATGGCACTTTGGAGAACAGGAACAGAGACGGAAGGACTGGTCTTCACCATTTGCAGAATGACGGCGGACTGAGGCTACTGTCCAACTGAGAGTGGTCAGCCGACATCGTGGGAGCAATACAAGTGTGGGTGCCTCCAAACTTGCGAACCTCCCTGCGACAACCGCATAATTGCTTAGGCGAGTAATTAATTAAAGCGGAACATAATCAGAATTGCGGATAGGAATCACTTACCAATAACCAAGGTTCTGCCTCAAAGCAACCCGAATGCTCCACGGGCATCCATACTCCGCATGCTTGCACCGGCAATGGTACTTGATTCTGTCCAACTCAATAGCCCTATACTCTGCATTCCTCCGAATGCTATAATTCTTAACTACAGTCTGAATCGCTTCCCGATTACACATCCGATGGCTGACTCGGATCTTTTCCCCACAATCCGTGTTATAATCGTTGCCCATCCTCGCCTTCAAAGGATCAGCACATGCCCCTTCGTCCAGGTCAAGCTGCTGGAAAAAGCATGGCACGTCCTCCAGCCTTGGAATTGGAGGCGGTACAGGAAGGATGTAACGGGGACAACGAGATGCTGGGGTATCTGCGCCACACTCACCGCCTTCCTAAAAGTCAAAGGAAGATCCAGTACTCGTAGCATAATCCGAATCATCCGAATCTGAATTATTCATCGCCATTTCTGTTTCCGGCGCGGGGGGTTCGGCTATTCAGACCGGTGTCGCTGCAACAAGGGGGCCAAAAGGGCTGCCACCCACCTCAACCAAAAAATCCATGACGTGTTGGGGCATCATTCTGTGGTGACATCCGAAAGTGACACGGACGTATTCATCAATAAATAACCACACCAGTAAATGTACGAATCTGCCGTTGGGTTGCCGCTGTAAGAACCGATATCTAACTTTTCTAATCTCCGTAAAATCGCCACCTAGGTTGTACAAGAAGACTTTTACTAACTCCGACATGGTGCTTATATCCGCATGTTAAAACACAACCGGTGAGTCAGATTGGAACCAGACTCCATCTTGCCGCTCGTGTATGACGACATTCGGTGCAACCAAATAATCAACGATTGATCCATCAAAAAATAAAACACAAGCAGCAAAGCAAGAGCAAGGAGAGCAAAGAAAAATAAGAGGTTTCTTTGAATGTTGGAGTGAAATGGAACTGCCCAAGTGCTGCTTAAATAGGAGTTCCAGTGCACCAGTGCCGCAGCCACTTATGGAGGCACTGGAATAGCCCAGTGCCGCAGCCACTGGTGGAGGCATCAAGTTGCCCCAGTGTCGTGGCCTTCCCCAACGGCACCCACCCATCTCAACAATGCCGTGACCCTGCGGCACTAGTTCATTAAAAAATGGCCAGTGCCGCCCCACCACTGCGGCACTCCTCTAATTCTATCCCTCAACCTCTCCCTACGGCACTGATAAGGCTAACTAAAAAAGTAAATATTCATATATTTGTTTAATTAGGTAAATATTAATAAAGAATTATTTATTTAAAAAAAAATCCTTTACTTTTCCTATTTTTGTTGGGAGAATGAAAAAGAGATAATGATATATGCTACACTAAATGTACTATAAATATCAACTTAATTTTGGTTCTTTAACTGCCGCCAAAGTTGTTACAATGCCAAAAATTCAATTCAGTTGTGGAAGTTGTAAATTTATAAAAAAGATGTATATCAATGATCTTTTAACTTTCTCTGGTAATTTCAATCCTTTGGCATTTATGTATACTGTGTATCTAGCTAGGTATCAAAGCATGACTATTAAGTTTCATTTCAATAACGAGGTGCGCTCTGGTATTATGGTGTGTATTACTATACAGATAAAGTATTACTATACTTTTGGTTTTCATGATTGTCATAGTTTCTAGGAATTTCTATTTACATATATGAGTAAGCTATTTTAAGTGGTTTTGCAGTAATTTGTGCTATGTTTGTGCTATATTCAACCTTAATTAGCTTGTGGTAGTTAATTTTCCTTTTAAAAATCTGCAATCTTGGTCTAATATTTAAATGATCATTTCTTATTTTATCACATTTACTATTATATCAAAATAAAGTTGGTTGGTTGTGGATTAGTACCAATAATAATAACTAATATTCAAATTTGTATCATTTGCATGCTAATTATGTAATTGTTAATTTCTTATGGTAAATGAGTATTTCCTTTATTGCTTCATATTTTGCAGATCTTTCACCTTTGTCAGTGGGCCGGCAAGTAGAGCTGTGTATACGGGTAATGATCCGCGGACTAACTCGTTTAATTCGCAATTCGCATCATTTAAATTCGCAATTTTTTTAACCGCAATTTTAATGGGCTTTTTAATCCGCACCGTTTAACTCGCTTGCTAAATGAATTGAACCCGCGGTTTAGTGAATCAATCCGTTAGCCCGCTTTAAGTGCTCATAATATTATAAATATATTTTTATGCAAGCTAAAATTTTGACAACACAATTTATTTTTATGATTTGTGATTACTTTTCTATGTTAGTATTATAATGATAATTTGTGAATTATATTTAGATACTTATTTTTGTTGAGAATGGTGTTACATTAGTTTCTATTATAATTATAAATTAAATAATTAACATATTATTCTTTTACCATTGTCCATAAGAGATAATTCTAATAATATCGATAAATTATAAAATTGATAGACAAATAAATACAAAAAAGATGCGGGTTGGCCAACCCGCAAAACCGCGAACCAACGCAGGGCGGTTATGGGCCTCTCTCAAGGTAGCCCATATATGTCGTGGGCTAACCTAGTTCAGTCTGTTGATATTTAGTTCGTCGCGGGTTGGGCTAAACAGACCGGACCGATACGTAGACCTACCTCTACCTGCAAGCGAAACTAATATTCAATTCTCATCAGGTAGGTTTATCTTTTAATATTGTGTTACATGATTATGGACAAGACTTGTTTTTACCTTTTTTGATTTAAATAAAATACAAAATAATAATAGTTAATGTTATGTAACAACTAAGGGCATTTCTCAATATTTTTTGCTTTGTTTTTTTTTTTTTGATTTTGGATTGAGGGGTTGCTTCGATACTTCTTCATCTTGTGTTGGTGTCTCATTTTTCACAATTATGGGTGAGTATATGTTCTTGACTTCTTTCCCTCTTGTCCTTAAGGTAGTGTTTGGTAAAGGGGACTGGAACTAAGATTGGAGGACTGAGACTTAGTATTGTCTTTGGTGAATGGGGACTGAAATTAAAATTTCAGTCTTAATCCCCAAAATTCAAGTATTTTCAGTATCTCTAAATAGTGAGGACTGGAAGACTGGGACTGAGACTGAAACTTTAATAACACTTTATTCTCAAAGTATCCATGTTCAACTTTTCAAATTCCAATCCTACCCCCACCCACCACTCTCTCCCTTCCATATATAAAACTCTCACCCACCATCGCTTCTTTCTTTCTTACATTCTTTCTTTTCTATTCACATTAATTTTAAAAATCAACAACCCAATCTGTTGAAGGAAGAAAAAAAATTTATAAGATGATTCAACCCTCACTCTCAAGAACATGACAGAAAACTTGGGAACTAGCACAAGTCCCTTTCAAAAACTTACCAATGATAACAGAGTTGTTGACAGAAAAGAAAAAGAAGGAGGAAAGGAGGAGCTGACCATCAAAGAAAGAAGCCCTACAATGTTACCATCCAAAAAAGCCTCTTCTCATGGCCATCAAAGATTAGATCAATGATGTCTCCCAAAAAAAATATCTTTCTCTTTTTCTTTCAATAATGTAAGTGGAGCATATTGCAACCACTAAATAACACCATATCAATCCACCTTGGTCAAATCATGGAGACGTCAGTTGCAATTACTCATACTGCAGATGGAGTTTGTATTAGCCTTAGGGTTCTTTGCAATTTGTTGCCAATTGGATTCTTGGAACGATGTGATGGGGCCACCATGGGGAGCAAAATCGTCGGGGAGACTTTGGGGAGGAACCAAAATGAAAGAACATAAGATGAGAAGACACACATCCAACTCAAAACCTTAAGGTGTCAAGTAAATGGGTCTCTCATCTTTTAAACTCATCACTTCTCCTTGCTCTCAAAGATGTGGGACTAACCCCTCACACTTGAACATCAATAATCTCCCCCCTCAAGTGTGAGTCTCCACATCGAGCACAACTCCCCTAGCTCCTTCACCACATTTTGAATATTCGTCCATCACACCGCCACTAAACACTGCGGGACTCGCCGCTCAAACCACCTTGTCAAGAGGACTTTCGATGCTTTTCATAAATACTCCTTAAAACCAGACCGATCAACCATCGGCTCTGATACCACTTGTTGGGGCCACCATGGGGAGCAAAACTGTCGGGGAGACTCTGGGGAGGAACCAAAGTGAAAGAACATAAAATGAAAAGACACCACATCCAACTCAAAACCTTAAGGTGTCAAGTAAATGGATCTCTCATTTTATAAACTCATCACTTCTCCTTGCTCTCAAAGATGTGGGACTAACCCCTCACACTTGAACATCAACACGATGCACATCACAAATGGGGCAAATATAAAGGTGTTTTAGTTATTTTATTTTTTTTAGTCTCTACATAGCTCAATTTAGTACATTTTAAACCAAACACAATACGCAAATCTAATTTAGTCTCAGTCTTTCAGTCCCAGTTCCTAAGTTGCAATCTCTTAGTCTCAGTCTCTCTTCCAAACGCAGCATAAATGCCTCTCCTTGAACTGCTTAATCACCATTTTTTCACTTTTATTGTTACAGAAGAAATATAGCTGATGCTAAATGGGAAACCATATCCTCTCTTGACAAATTTGAACAGGGGTCAAGGATTTCCTTGAAATCTTACTTTAAAGGTAGCCTGAGCTACATTTTGAAGTGGAAAGTAGATTACTAGATTTTATTAAGAAATCATGGAAGTATGTGCTATTGCTTGTATCATTTGAATTCAAAGTGGAAAGTAGATTACTAGATTTTATTCAGAACTTGAACTGTTGTGGATTTTATTTGAAACTGAGTTGCGGTGGATTTTGGATGATTGTAAAGCAGGGCTTTTAGATATGTGAATTCTGGTTTTTTGGCTTTCAAATATTTTTTTGGATTTTTACCCATTATCGTCAGAGGGAAGTATTCAATGGTAACGCTTATCAAATTTATTTTTAATTTATTAATTACTGTCAGATTTTGCGCAGGATAAATCCGACGGTAATAATGAATGAAATCGTCGAATTTTGTTATGGTATTACCGTGGGATTAATCCGACGTTAATTCCCATAGTAATACCATCGGATTAGAAAATCTGACGCTAACATATTAGCGTCGAGTATTTTATTGTTGGATTCTTATCCAACACTAATTCCGACGATAATGGACGAATTTCTTGTAGTGAGTGTGGCAGCGAAGCTTGACGAGGATTGCCAAAAAGCAGCAGCAGCAGATGTTGCAGCCTGAGCTCTGCCCTTTGTCGCTACCCTCTACATCGTCTCCGTCCTCATTGTTGATTATACCTCTCTTTTAAAAAAATCAAGTTGAGATTTAAGAATACTTTAATAATTTATTACTTTTTCTTTGTTGTTGCTGGTGTATGTTGTTGAATGCTGCCGCTTTTTTTATCTATTATGGTAGTTAATTGTTACTGCTTTTTTCTTTATTGTTGTTAGTTGTTACTGATGATGAAGAATGATGGACAATGGAGGCATGGAGGTTGCTACTAATGGATAGGGTTTCTTAATTATCTAGGAGGGGCAAAATTGTTAAGAGGATGATTTTAAACGTAAATAAAACTTTAGGGACTATTTTGAAAAAAAAAAAAAAAACTTATGGACCATTTTGATTTTAACCCCAAATCTTATAGACTAAAAAAGTACTAATCCCATATCAAAATGTTATTTGCACATCAAAATTCAGCCACCAAATCAATCACTTAGTATTTGTGTATGTATGAATACATGCATGGTTTAAGTCATTTTCAATGTTTATTTTATATTTTAACATATTTTTATACTCTTTAATTATTTTTACATCTTCATTTAGTTATGAAAAAGACTAGGGAGCCAACATATTATGACCAATAGGGAGCCAAAACATAGTTATGGATGATAACTTAATTTTGAAGATATGAGTTACGGATGATAACTCATATAAATTTTGGATGAAAACTTAGTTATTGGCTCCCTAATAGCTCCTTCAGGTTAGTTCCATAGCATTAAGAATAAGTATAGGGACCCATACTACTTTGGCCAATAAATAACCAATACTTTCTCTCTCCTTCCTCTCTCTACCATCCTTCACACCAGAGCCTCTCAAGCTTCCACCACAACGGTGCCACCTCTCTAGCCTCATTTTCCCTTATCCACCGCCATAACCATCTACAAGGTCGTCGTCTTTTTTTCTTCTTCCGCCCGTGCAGCCGTCGTCGCCTTCTTTTCTTCTTCTTCCGCCGGATCGAGCCCGTGCAGCCGCCGCGATCTTCTTCTTCTTCTTCTTCTTCTTCTTCTTCTTCTTCTTCTTCTTCTTCTTCTTCTTCTTCTTCTTCTTCTTCTTCTTCTTCTTCTTCTTCTTCTTCTTCTTCTTCTTTTTCTTCTTCTTTGTGCGTCCACGGGAGGAGCCAGATCTCGGCCGCCACTTCGTTGACTTCGTCTTGTTCATCTTCTCACTGTCGTTGCCGCTTTTTCTTCTTCGCGCGTCCCTGTCTGGTGGCGGCGGTGGTGACTGGTGAGATCTTAAGTGGTGTTGTGGTTGTGGTTGTGATTGTGGTGGTGAGGTGCGGTTGTGGTGGTGGTCGTGGCGAGGTGGTGATTGTTGTTGTTGTGGTGATAGTGGTGTTGGTGGTTCTGCTGTTGATAATGGCAGTAATAGTAGGTAGGTTACGGATGATAAGTTATGTTTTGTTTGAATGATAATTTCGTTTAGTTTCGGATGATAATTTTGTAAAGTTTCGGATGATAAGTTGTGTTTTCTTTTGGATGATAATTTTGTTAAGTTTTGAATGATAATTTTGTACAGTTTCGAATGATAAATGCTTTTAGTTTTAGATGATAACTATTTTTAGTTTTGGATGAAAACTTATAATTAGATTTATTGGCTCCCTAATTGCTCTCTAATATTGGTTCCGTAGCACTACTCTTTAATTGCTTATTTATCTCTGGATTTCTTTGTTTGCACGGACTTGTTATTTCATTATTTATTTATTTGTAGATTTCTATATTTATTTTTCATTTGAGTGTTTCTATCCTTTTTATTTTTGAATTCAGCGCAATTTGATGGCTTAAAATTTATTTTTTCTCTGAATTTATATGTCTACATCTACATGTATATATTTCCGTATTATTTTAGTTTAAGAATAATTTATTGTGTTTTGGTGCCATATATTTCTATTTGTTCTTATGTTTTATTGATTAGGGATTTCTATGTTTGATATTTAATTTAATATTTATGTGATTTTTTGTTATGTATTTCTATATTTTGATTATGTTCAAAATGTTTATAATTTATGATAATGCTATATATACCATTATACACATCTGTACATGAAAAAATATAAGTATCAGCACAAAAATTTTATTTTTCTGTGCCAATATTTACATTTTCCCGTGTTATAAATGATGTGTATGGAGGTGTACAGTGATACACGTAGATTAATTCTATAATTTATATCTTACAATTTCTATATGAGGTTAATGAATATTAGGTGTCAAAGATTGGGAAGATTTTTTAATACGTGTTTAAAAGGATATTTTCGTCATTCCAACACAAATTGATGAAATGTTTTACTTGGAAATATTAACGGACACATTATTAGAAGAAGAACATGATGTCGGTCGACTCTTGTTTATAGTTTTGGCTGCACTTTATTTGTTACGCTCGATAGACGTCATCATCAATAGCATTCAGCACTTCTTGAGTCTCGTTAAATTTTGAGTAAAGTATATTTTTTGTCCCTGAAATTTGTGAAAAATTTCAATTTTATCCTCAAGTTTCAATTTGATTCAATTTTATCCCTGAAGTTTGCAAAATGCATCAATTTTACCCTTGACTTAATTCTTCGTTAAAATCATGAAACTGACATTGGTGACCTGGATTAGAGATGGTGACTAGGAAATAAAGTCCTTTTCATTTATTTTTTTATAAACATTATCATTATAAAAATGCAGTAAATGAAAAAGAAATGTATGATGAACCCTAAATCCCCTTTTCTCCATCTTCTTCTCCACTTCGCTGTTTGCTGTGAATGAGATAAAACAAAAATAAAACTTTAAACCATGGCTTCTCAAAGCTCAATTTCATCACAGAGAAGCAGTCGTCGAAGAGGAAGCTTGACTTGCTACTATGGGGAACCCCCAATGTTGAGGTGTTCGAAGACTAAAGAGAATCCGAGCCGCAGATTTTGGAGTTGTATCAAATATAACGTAAGTGCTAGTAGTTCTTGTGTGTTGATTTCTGATTCTAGAAGATTGTTGAAGTTGTTGGTGTTTCTTATTTTCAGATTGGACGAGGGTGTAATTTCTTTACGTGGGCAGATGGAGTTGGAGAAGCAGCACCACATGAAATTGAAATTGCAAGGTTGAAGATGAAGTTATCAGCTCTGAAAGCGAAATTAGCTTATGCCAATTGCAAATTGATTATTGTAACAACTTTTGCTATTTTGGGTTGGGGCATGGTAATTTTTGTATGTTGTTTATGTTACATGAAAGAAACCCAGAAGAAACTAGGGTATTAACATGAGGGGAGAAGGTGATATATAAAGGTTTGATCTGATTTGTTATGTGAAGGGCAAATTTTATGTGTTGTAACCGTTAGTGCTTTTAGTTAACTAATATGTTTAAAAAATGTAACTAATTCGAAAACTTGTTTTTAGTGTTGTCCCTGAAGTTTAAATTATGTTTCAAAAGTACCCTTGACTGAAAGTGAACATCATGAGGTCAACAATTGTGGTTCCCTGTGCTGTACTTTGTAAGTTATGTACTTTCCAATAGGATACAATTTCCAAAATACAATTGTCAAACACAAACAATATAAAGTATATAATATAACATATAGATTGATTGATAAAAGTTAGATCTGTTTATCCCAATTAACAGGTATTTTAAAGTATGCATGTAAATTACACATTGTCCTAAAATGCATACTTTCAGGGTCCAAAATAAGAGGGTTATCCCCAATTCAAAAGGCAAAAGTATCATAGATAGTTGATATGCAGTTTAATTACAAAAGACCATTAGATTCTATGAAAAAAAAATAGACAATATCAAGGATTTGATTGGTTCTATGCTTGGCTTGCTTGACTTGAGGGATGTCCATTTGCTGTTGGTTTCGGAGGAGTAGCCCTTGTGGTCTTCTTTGGTTGGGCCTTTGTTGCAAGTTTTCTTTAAAGATCCTATTTGTTGGCAGGGTGTTCTCCTAGTTTGAGATCCAGAAACAGAGGCAGCAGTTGCTTGTGTTCCAAATTGGGTGGTTTGGCTTGGCAAGATATTTTCAGTTGAGGTAGCTCCTTGCTAAGAATGTAACAGATAATTATATTTACCATTTATTGAACATCAACATAATTGAAGATTAACATATTATTAAGAAGTTTATGGATTAAAACTTACCGTTGGCATTCTACGTGGACATCCTCGCTTGTTATGACCAAGTTGTAAACAATGCGAGCATTTTTGGGCCATGCCAACTCTGGATGAAACAGGTCCTTGAGGTTCTTCTCCTTCTGCCCTTGCTCTTTTTTTTCTTGGGCCTGCCAATTGGTACTCTATATACTGGGGCCATCACATCCGGATATGGAGTTTTCTCCCACATCATGAACCCATTGCAAGGGCTAATCATTGGCGTGTAGCATTGGACATAAACATCCTTCAAGAAATAGCTTGCAACATACTTCTTGACATCATCTTTGGCACAATGAATAGCACTTACAGCATGTGCACATGACAACCCTATTAACTGAAATTTTCTACAGGAACACTCTTTTTTTCCTAGGTCCACAATAAATTGATCCCTACCCCTTATAACTTGAAACCTACCCATACCAGCCCGAACAGGAAACCACTAGCGAGCAACATTTATTTCCTTTTGCAACTTAAGCTTTATTCTAGGGAGAATGTCATCCTTATACTTCTCAATATTCTCCCTATTTTCAGACCGTTTCTTCTTTATATAAATTCTTATATCCTCTAGCATTGAAATTATTGGTTTCTCCCTAGCAACAAGTATTGCGTTGTTGAAGCTTTCACACATGTTATTAACAAGAGCGTCACATTTAGCGTAAAATTCAAACCTTGAGTTAGTCCAGAACTTAGGACGGATTTTGATCAAATGTCTATATGCCCCCTCACTGATCTCTCTAATCTGCTTCAACTCTTTCTCCCACCCAGCAAGATATGTTGCCTTCGTTGCCTGCCACATATTCTTCTTTAGGATCAGTCCAGGAAACTTCTTCTTCAGATTTTCATACAGGTGCCACACACAAAACCTGTGATCCACACCCGGCAGCAACTCATCAAAGGTTGGCACCAATCCATACGTCACACACAGGATAAAGTGCAAAAACAGTTTCATAAGCATATTAATCATATAAAGGATAAGGTGTAGAAACAGTTTCATAACAAAGAAAGAGAATGATATCTAAGATATCTAAGCTATCTTAACAAAGAAAAAGAATGATATAGTGACAGAAACATAAGAGGATTCTAAGCTACCTTTTGTTGATCAAACATAAAAGTACACTTCATTATGTTGTCGTGTCCAAGGTCATCCTTCAGGAGTGACAGAAACCAGCGCCAAGAATCTTTAGTTTCAGCTTTTACCACTGCATATGCAAAGGGTAGTAGCTGATCATTAGGGTCCCAACCGATAGCAACTAAGAGCCACCCACCATATGGTGTCTTTAACCAACAACCATCAAGGCCTATCATCGGCCTACACACCATGAAACTGTCCCGGCATGCTTTGAGGCATATGTAGATCCTATGAAAAAGAGGGTTGGGTGCAGCTGATGATGCTCCAAAATCTGATTGCGCTTGCATTGCTTGTGGCTGCTGAACTTGTATCTTTACAATGGACCTGGGATTTGTTCTCAACAATTCATGCCCATAATCATAAAGTCTTCTATATTGTTCCCTGGAAGTACCATTTATATCAACCAACGCAATTTGGTTTGCCCTAAAAGCTTTTGCTCTTAAAACTTGTATGTTCCACTTGGCAAGTGTTCTACTTTGAATATTCCCCAGCTTTATCTTAGGATTCTCTTCCACCTTGTTCTTGAAAACCTTGGCAAGTCACTTAGATTTCATCACTCTAATGTTGAAATCAGAACCACAAGTGTGCTGATTTCCCACGCTTCTTAACTACCAACTATCCTCACTTGACATCTTCACCGCATACGCAAACCAGCCACAACCCGCTTCACATTTAGCTCTCACCCGACGATGGTTAACTACCGGAAACTTTATATTTTTTGCACTGTGGATAGCATATGTTATCACAACATCTTTGAATTCCTCCCTCGTTGCATACAAAGTACCCACTTCCCATGTCCTTCAACTCCTTGTGAATAGGGAACTTCTTCTTATGAGACACTTTAGAGCCATCCTTATCGTCTCCGTCTTTGCTCTGCAGCTCCTCTAACTCATCACTGTTGAGCCCTTCGTCATCACTTAAACCAGAACTTATTCTAGCTCCAGCAGTCTCTTTACCCTTCTTCTTGTTGTCCTTTCTTGCTTTAGCTTGCTTGCTGCTTTTTAATTCTTGTTGCAACTCCCCAATAGTAATTTCCACATCAAACAAAGCATCATCCCCACAAAAATCATCTTCACTGTTACTCAAATGCAAAACTGAATCAGCTTCATAATCTGGATCATCTTCATCACTTGAATCTCCTCCACTTCCTTCCTTCTCATTAGCATCTTGCCCATCTCCCCCAATTTGATCCCCCAATTCAGCATCTGCTTGCACATGCACTTCAACATTTTGGGCCTCTGAACCAACACTTGGCCCAGTTTGAGCAACATTTTGGGCCTCCAAAATAGTACTTGGCCCACTACCAACTTCATCACCAACTTTATTCAAACCCCCAACATCTATGTACCCAACCTCATAAGGAAAGTCATCAGGGACCACATGGATTGACGTTTTATGGACTACAAATACCTCAACAAGTCCTTCTAAAACTCAAACATTGGCCATATCCAAAGCATCTCCATCTCCACTTAATTGTTTCAACCCTTCTTCCAACCCCAACCCCTCACTCTTATACCACAACTTCTCAATGTTTTCCTCAACGTACCCAATGTACGCAAGCACACCATAAAGCTCCAGTAAACTCCATTTATCACGGTCACATGATGTGAAAGAATCTTTTCAAAAACTAAACAAGATCTCTCAACATTCCGACAAGTGAATCGGATCAAGTAGTACCACAAAAGAGTGGGATATCGTTACCAATGAGGAAAAGGGCATTAACCAATATTTCCAATATGTGTTCCTCTAAGTAGATCCAATGAACTAATATGAAATTAATGCAACACCTTCAAACTAAAGAAACAAACAATGGACCGCAATCATGATTATGTAAAAGAATACAAGAATGTAATGAATAACAACTAAACAATGACAAGAATTATGCAAATGCAAATGTGAATGAACAAGAACTTATGAAATGAAAACAAGATTAAGAAAGATTCAATAAAACCAAACAAGATTAAGGGATAGGAGATATTCATAAACACAACTTCATAATCCAATATCAACAACCATTTTTCTGCAAGTAACGTCTACAACAATTCACCATGAATCCTAGTATACCTCTCGGTTATCTTGATCCTTGAATTGATAAACAAGAAGAATCCTTTGAATAATTAGTAGAACTTGCATATTTGAATATGTTATTGGATTAATCCATTGGCTTGACAGAATAAAGCTCCTCCTCCTTAATCTTCAAGAGATCTTAGCCACTCATGATGATGAATGACTTCAAAAAATGTATGAAGATGGTTCTTGAATGCATGAACATTCAAAGAACTTCAAAGAAAGTATGGAAAAGATAGAATCCTCAAAGAAAAGAAGGTAGAACTGAGTTGCCTCTTTACTAATTGAAATGAAAGTTACAAGAATGATGGAAAACTTCAAAGAACTATAACTAAACTAGAGAGAAACTAAAGATGAATTCTCTCCTAAAAACTCTAAGAATGAAAAGTATGATCTAATGAATCCCCTAGAATGTGAAGTTTTCCATCTATATATAGGTTTACAAAAGGGATAAATGAAATACAAATGCATTGGAAATGAAATTCCAATTCTGCCCAAGAACAGAGTGTTCCCACGCCTAGGCTTTGGCTCCCACGCCTAGGCGTGGGCCTCTACTTCAAAACTTGGCTTGGATACTTTAAATAGAACCTCCCACGCCTAGACTTTGGCTCTGGCGCCTAGGCGTGGGTCTTGTCTTGGCACTGGATGCTTAGGCGTTGGCTAGGACACCCATACTTTGAGCTCTGGATGCTTGGTCACGCCTAGGCGTTGGCTTCCACGCCTAGGCGTTGGCTTTGAGTGTCTCTGGATGCTTAGAGGATGCTAAGCCACGCCTAGGCGTTGGCTTCCACGCCTAGGCATGGGTTGCTTGATCCTGAACTATGGCTTTGGATGCCTAGGAGTTGAGTTCCACGCCTAGGTATGGGGCTCTGTCCAGAATGCTCCAAATCTCTGTTTCTTGCTCCTCAAGCTTCCTTTCTTCATTTTTCCTATAATTTAACAACAAATACTCAAAATACCAGTTTTATCACATTTAAACATTTACTAACAATTTATACTATTTTTACCAATTTTAGCATGAATCTAAGTAAATTACATGAAGAATACAACATGCATTAGGAGGTTTTATCTACAATGATGCTCATGCATCACAACACCAAACTTAAACATTGCTTGTCCTCAAGCAAGCTGAAATCATAGGTCAAATCCTTTGTTTGTAGTGTGGGAATCATTAAGTTTAAACTTTCAACTTCAATTAATTCTAATCAACCATTGAGCTTTGATAGTTCTTTGATTTTGAAAGTCTTGCTTACTTCAGAATTTGCTTGCCCAAGTAATAACATGATCAATCTTTTCGAAATTTTTGGAAGTCCTTTTCTCCTTTTCTTTACTTCTGACCCTTATTATCTTGTCAATGAGGAGGCTTTTCAGTGTGAGTTTTTCAATCAACAATCCCGAGGTTTCAAGCTCAAGTTGCTAGGTGTTAAAGCACCCCATTGGATTTACTAGCTCAAACCTATCTCATGACATTTCAACACAAGCATTTGGCCTTTCAAATCTATTACTTTTTTTGGCTCATTTGTCTTATTGAG
>JASCZI010212521.1:5219-19466 GCA_036250425.1 Stylosanthes scabra
TGTAAAAATACGTTTTTACGGCCAGTAAAAAGTAAAAATATGTTTTTACGGCCAGTAAAAAGTAAAAATATGTTTTTACGGCCAGTAAATAGTAAATTACTATTCCCACGGCTAGTGAACAGTAAATTACTGTTCCCACGGCTAGTGAATAGTAAATTACTGTTCCACGGCTAGTGAACAGTGAATTACTATTCATAACGGCTAAATTGCTTGGGATGCTTATAAATAGATGGTTTGAAGCCTCATTTCATACACTTGATCAATTCTAAGCTTCCTTGTGATTATACTTCAATTCTACACCTTTTTCAAAGTGATTTATACACAATTTGAGAGATACACTTTCTTGGTTCATAGAATTTCATTTTTTGTAACATCACTCTTCCAAGAGAGAAACCAAAATCTGTTATTACACTTGTAAGATAAGAAATTTGTTTTCTTATCATTGAGTTGAGAGATTAAATACTAGAGTCGATTAAGATAAACACTCAAGGAAAATTCTTAAAGTTGGGATTACTTTGAGTGAAGTGGTTTATTGTAACGTCGTAAAGTGTTAGGATCTAATACTCAAGATTGTAAACGGTTTATCAAGCACCTTGAAGCTTGGTGATAGTGGAACTTCTCAATAGCAATTGAGAAAGAAGTGGACGTAGGTAAGGTTTGTGCCGAACTACTATAAATTTGGTGTATCGTATCTCTATCTCTTACCTTTTATAATTCCGTTATTTACTTATATCAAGTGTACTTGGAAACTACAAGATCCTTGTAAGTGGCTAGGAATTGACTTAGTCCCTTGGAAAAATACTAGTACAAGCACTTGTGTTGTTTTAAGTTCTTACCAATTTATACTTCCACGAAAATTTACAATTGTTGTTTAATTACTCAATTCACCCCCCTCTTGAGTGTTGTACTTCGTGACTAACAAAGAAGATGATGAAGATGAGGATGAAGACTAGGAAGTAAGCCTAGAATAAAGAGAGTAAGAGGGTAAAAACAAAAAGTGAGGTATTCTGTTCTCTTTTGTCCTCTTAGAAACTGTTTTTCATTCTTTGTTTGCTTGTGTTGTGTGCTTATGCTTCTGTTGTTAGCCTGCTCTATCTATTTCAATTCAATAAATGCCATGCTTTCTCTTGAGTGTTCTTAATTGCAAAGCAAGTATCATATAGTTGAGCCTAACTGAAAAGAAATTTTTGCAAAGAAAGGACTCTTTGAGAAAGCCATTATGATCAATGACTTGGTCTTCTAAATTGTACAAGGAAGTGAGTTCCTTTTGAGTTTCCTCTTAGAGAAGGATTATGAGAAATCTTCATGAGAATAAAAAGAGTTTGAAGTCAGCAGAATACATATCAAAGAAAAAAAAAAGAAGAAGAAAAGAAAAGAAAAAATGGGAAGCATACAAAGAAGCAAGGCTTTGAGTATCAATGACTGAGATACAAATTAAAAGCAAACTCAAAAGAGTTTCTCCCAAGTTATATGCTCATGATGTTTCTATGTCAGGGAGAGAGGTTTGGGAAAGTAAATCCAAGGAGTGCCTTGTCACTTGATATCTTGAGCCAATCGGTTCGGGATTATCGATTGAACACCTAATCTAAAAAGCCGCCTTGAGACAGGGCATTAAAAGTCAAATTAACAAAAGGAAAACCCCTAAAAACATCACAAGTCTCATAAGAAACCGACTTCAAACAAAAGTATACCAAAAGGAAGAATCTCATAATAACATCTAAAGAGAAAACTTGAGGAGCTTAGGCCCTTGGACTTGAGAAAGCAGAGGGAAGAACATATGGGAACCATTAAGCCTCAGTAAAGCAAGAGAAATTGAACCTTAAAACATTGTATGATCCTTGCTTTGCTTGAGGACAAGCAAAATATTAAGTTTGGTGTTGTGATGCATTAGCATCTTTGGTTAGTTTTAGCTTTAATTTCTCTTGATTATTATAATTATTCTTGTGATTATTTCTCTTGAATTATCAATCAAACAAACTTGATGTCTTTTGAGTTTTGTTCATGTTTTTAGAGAATTTCACAAAGATTTTAGGTATGCAAGGCCACACAAAAGAGGATTGAAAGAAGGAATGGAACTCAAAGTCCATGTTATACGTGAACACACACATATAACATGAAGAAATGAACTCAAGCTCCCATGTTATACGTGTGCACCAGCGTTTAACATGGAGAATTCTCTTCTCAAAAGCCAAACTTCCAGGGAGCTAAACAACCCCCATGTTATACGTGACACTAGGCGTATAACATGGGCAAATTGTCCATCAAAATAGAGCTTACAGGAGCTAAACAACCCCCATGTTATACCTGACACTAGGCGTATAACATGGGCAAATTGTCCATCAAAACAGAGCCTCCAGAATCAAGCTAAACAACCTCATGTTATACGTGACACTAGGCGTATAACATGAGCAATTCTCTTCAAAGAAATCAAAAGCTCAAGGACATACCAAAGCCTATGTTATACGTTCATTCTAGCGTATAACATGAATCTTTGCAATTTCAAAGTGAAACTCCCCATGTTATACGCCACATTATACGTATAACATGGTGAGTTTGTCCCTCAAAATTTGCAAGTCCAGGAAGCCCAATCAACCCAAATGTTATACGCCAGTTTTCGTGTATAACATAAAGCAAAGGAAGCAAAGTCCAGAATTCACAAAACAAGGCCAAGTTATACGTGGCCACCCACGTATAACTTGAGGAACCAATCCATGTTTTAAAGCAAAGCCCATGTTATACGTATGGATCTTAAGTATAACATGGGATGATGATTGTTTTCAAGCCCAAGTCATTAGGCCCTAATCCATTGTTTAATCAAGGACAATTCTGGAAGAACCAAGGACTAATTGATTGAAGATTGAATGAAGAAGATTAGGATTAGATTGGATTTGATTTGATTAGATAGGATTAACTCTAGATTAGATTAGATATGATTTGATTTGATTTTCTCTGTTTAGGTCTTAGTATAAAGAGTGTCCTAACCACTAGGGTTAAGCATTCGGCATATCGTTACTCTATCAATTTTAGGACTTTAGAAAACCATGAATTGCTAAACTACTCCATTGTTAAGGGTGAGGAGCTCTGTTCACCCAGCATGAGGTAGTTATTGTACATAGTTTAATTCAATTCAATAAAATATTTTAGTTTTCGAAATTGCATGAATTAATCTTCTGTTCTTCATCCCAATAATTCAGAATCACTGAGAAGTGTTCTTTATTTGTTTAGGGTTAGGTTAATTTAATTGAGAGATTGATTAATCTAACTAGTTAGAAATTAATTCACATGGTAAGTTAACACTGACTATAGATAGTAAAGAGAATTTACATGCAACTATAATTCTGTGGATTGAAATTGGATTAGAACTAGCTTAGATAGACTGACATTTAATCTAATATAGGATCACTTTTGAGATTCATAAAAATTGAAACCGGATTGTATACTTCACCTCCGTATTTCATTAATTGACTAAGAGATTAGCTTTTGATTAAGTAAAGAGAAACTAAATTGCTAAGAGATTAGGGTTTAGTTACTATAGGTTCGTTGTGCATGATTTCTGAGTATCTAGAATTGTAATTAAACGTGTACATTAGCTCTCAAGGGAAAAACATCTTCAAAGCTCTTAACATCTCATCTCATCATCGTTAAAACCTCAAGTATAATTTCTATTCTCTGCTCTTTGTTTACTAGTAATTTTCGAAATTTAGACCTAAAAAGTACTCAACTCACTTAGTTTCATTAAATCTGATTAGAACAATTAATTAAGTAGTAGCTGATTGATCCTTTAATCCTCGTGGAAACGATACCCACTTTACTATGGTATTACTTGATACAATTCGGTATACTTACCGAGATTTAGGATTGTAGAATCCCGTATCACTCATGAGGGCAGATTTCACAAAACGGACCACATGCTTCGAAGAAAGGCCCATATAGTAGAGCTGCCCATTGTGGTCTTCCTAGTTAATTACATAAGGACATTTAAGAGTTTTTAATTGGAGGAAAAAGACAAAAATTTACCGCTTTAAGGGAAAACATGTGTATCATCATGTATCAATATTCGAGTGTGTAACATGGAAAAATTTTCCTATAATTTAATATTGTGAGAAGTTTAATAGAGTTGCAAAAGTCATAAAATTTATTAACTAAAATATATATTAAAATATAAAATACACATTAAAAATAACTAAATAATGCGTATATTTATGGGAAAAAAAATTGGTCAATTAGTTTTAGTGTCTGATTCTTTTCATCGAATTAAATCCTATTTTAGTTTTGGTGTAATTATTTCAATTCCAGAAATCAAATTAGTGTAATTAAAATCTCAAGAGTGTTATAATATAAATTGTAAATTGATCAAAATAGGGTTTAACTCTTTTTAATCTTTTGAATTCAAAATATTTTTGTTCATTTTTAATTAATGTAAGAATAACTCATTAGACTATTAATCAAAGTTAAACCATAAATAAGCATAAAGCAATTTTGTGAAAATCACAATCATGATTTATGTTATTTATATTTTTTTTAAAATATTATTAACTAATATATTAAAACTACTTGATAAATTTTTTAATGTATGTATAATATATTTATAAAAAATTCTATTTCATAAAAAGTAGCATAATCAAAAGAAAGATTTTTTATAAATAGCATAAAAGGGGAATAAAAAGCAAATTGAGTTACATGCTTTATTTAAAGGATTTTATTAGAATGCTATTATACAAATATAAATATAATTATTTTATAAAATAGATAAAATGTTTGGATTTAATTTTTGTTAATTTTCAAATTTTAAAACCATTAATTATTATTATAAGAATAAACAAAATTAATCCTAAAGGCTAAAACATCTATTTTATTGCTTTTTCTATTTTTTATTACTAACAGCTACAGGCTCACCACGATGTGAGCTGCCTTTCATTGCACATGACAGGGCGATATTTTCTGACATTATATATCATGAAATTGCTTAATCGGCTGCTCCCATATCATGATCTCTTTGTTTGCATATGCACTGAAATTGCCCTATCATAAATCTGGTCGTTAATATTATTTATATTATAGGAAGATGTTTACATGTTCCAATGAGAAAAAACTGAACATGGTGTGAATTTGTACTTTTTGATAGTCGGTGAGACTTTGTCTTGTAGTAAGGATGGAAAAGTCCAAAATGACAGGGGCTAAAGGAAAGAAATGACTTTTATGATCAGCTGTGAAAAGCGCAGACCCAATTGCGGAGGTTTAAAATTAAATTTTAGAGGTTCTATTTTTACACAATAAAATTGAATATGTTATAATATTCAAGACATAAAAACTTTTTAAAATCAAACAATTATTAAAAAATATCATTTAAGAGTTAAAATAAATAAATATTATATAATTTTCAAAAAATCTTATTCCATTAAAACATAAATAATATGCATTCTTATTTTAACTAATATTTTTAAGATAAAAAAAGACACTAGCAATTTCATTCATACTTAATAAAGTAAGCTTAATCAATTTGATAATTAAGTAATTGATTAGTTTAATAATATACGTTATCAGTACTTATTAATTATTTTTAATAAAATGAGTTGATTTATTCTTTTATTTCTACTTTTAATTGTGAATCAAATTTAACAAGTTTAATAAAATAATTTTTTTAAATATAAATAAAAATATAATTTATAATTTATTATGAGACCAAAAAAAATAACAAAGAGACAAATATATACATTCATATATAATTATTATTATTATTATTCTTCTTATCAAAATTTCTATGGTACAAGTGCCCCACACCTTATTACTTGGGCCTAATACAGGATGAAACCCACTCACCCACTTCCTTTTAAATGGCCCAAGCTCATTGAGCCAACTTACTCCATCCACTGTCGGCTCACTTAGCGCCCATTTTCATTTCTCGTCCAGACCGAACGCCTACTTTTGCGACAGGTCGGAGGCCCACCTACACTTACCCTTGTCCATGTCCACCATAACTCTCTTCCCTGAATCTGCATCGTTCAAATTTTCATTCATTATATCTTAAGGGTTCTGTCATGTGGAACATCATGTTCCGTGAAGTAGAACAGTACATGTAATAATTTTCCTATATTTATGGCTTAAAAGCAATAGAACATCATGTTCCCGTCAGTACACGCGGTACATGTGATCATCTTCCATTAGTAAATAGTAATGGTGCTGTATTATATATAGTTTTGGAATCTGCTGCACCACGTGAAGAACCAAATCTAAATTTTGAAAAGAGTGTTCTCTTAATATATAAAATTATAAATCTCTTTATATATTGGATAAATCTAACGTGACGGTTCCTTTTCTTATAAACTTGAGTGGACTACACTAGTCAAACAAAGATACTCCGACCAAAAAAAGAAAACAAAGATACCGAAGAAGATCCCAAAAATTTACAGGGGGAAAGATAGGTCTCTAAAATTTATTATAAAGTAGCATTCCAATAGACACACAAATAACATCGAAATTTATATGATTAAACAATGACCAAATGCAAGAAAATGTTTGGAGACAAAGTATGGAACCAAAAGCAGCCTTTTTTTTTTTTAAATACATTTACTAACTTGTTTATACATGTGGTTATTTCACCCAATGCAGCGCAATAAAAATCTTGAAAGCAGTTGTTCAAGTTTTACTTTAAAATTAGAATGATGCCCCCAAATTATTGTCGATTACCATAATTGTAAAATTTTGCGGTTGAAAGCTAGTTCTTTTTTATAAGGCATAGAACTTAAAATAATCCATAAAATTTGAGTACGAACATAAATTAGTTTTATAAATTTATTTATAGTTATTCAAAATGATATTTCAATTTTAAAATTATAATTCATGTTAATCATTACTTTAACAAAAATTTTAATCTTATCTTAATCTTATTTTAATCTTAATCTTATCTTAATAATATAGTATACAGTATACAATTGGAAAGCTCAATTGCTGACGTGATGGCTAGCAATTGATTTTAGGGGGCTAAATGGTTAGGTGTCATCATTAGAATTTTTTGTTTTTTTAATTATTTTTCATGGTGATATTTAACTGTGTTTAAAATTTTAAATTTCAAATATAAGATACGGTTATTGAGTAATCTTAAAATGATTTATTTTTTAACTAAATTTTATTTTTATACGGTTGTTGAGAAATTTTAAATAAATTTTTTTATATATTTATTTTTTAAATTAATTGTAATTAAAATTTAAAATTTTATTTAAATATAAGATACGATTGTTGAATAATTTTAAAATGATTTATTTTTTAATTAAATTATTAAATTTTATTTTTATACGATTGTTGAGAAATTTAAAATAAATTTTTTTATATATTTATTTTTAAATTAACCGTAATTAAAATTTTAAATTTTAAATATAAGATATAGTTAATGACATTACTATAAAATTATTTATTTTTTATTTTTATTGCCATGTCCCGCCTACTCAAGCAATTTTAAAATCCTCTCTTGCACTAGGAAACTTGTGGGTTGGCAGGTTGGTGGGCAAAATAATAATAATAATAATAAATTATATCGAGAAAATTTATATATTGTAGAGAGGGAGAGAAAAATGGGGAAAGAGGGAGAGAAAAGGAGCGAAAAGAGCAAGGGAGACAGAGAAGGTAAGAGGGAGAGGGATAGAGAGGAATGAAAAGATAGAAGGAAAGAGGGAGAGAGATATATATGGAAAGAGAGAGGGAGAGAGAAACAGTGAAAGAGAGATAAAGAATTAAAAATAGAAAGGGAATGATGGAGAAGGAGAGAGATAGTGAAAGAGAGATAAGAAATTAAAGAGAGCCGGAGGGAGAGGGAGAAATAAGAAGGGTGAGAGAAAAAAATGGAGAAACAAATAAAAGGAGAAAGAGGGGGTGAAAGAGAGAGGGAGACGTAGTGAGGGATTGATAGAAGGAGAGAGGGAGAGGAGGAGTTAGGGAAAGAAAGAGGGGGAGAGAGCGAGTGAGAGAGAATGAGATAGAAAGAGAGGGAGAGAAAAGGAGAAAGAGACGGTAAGAGGAAAAAATTAGAAAAAAGTGAGAGATAAGGAAATAGAGAGAGTGAGAGATAGAGAGAAAAATATAAGGAAATAGAGAGAAAGATAGAGAGGGAGGGAGAGGGAGAGAAAGCGAGGGTGAGAGAAAGAAATCGAGAGAGAAAATGAGAGGGAGAGAGATGAAGAGGGAGGGAGCAAGGGAGAGAAAGTCAGCGAAAGACAAAGAAAGAAAGAAATAGCGAGAGAGAAGCAGAGGTGATGAGAAAAGGGGAGAAAGAAAAAGGGAAGGAGTGAGGGAGAGAGAAAGAGAGAGGGGGAAAGAAAGAAAGAGAATGAAAGAGGCAAAGAGAAAGAACGCGAGAAAGAAAGTGAGAGGGGGAGAGAAAAGGAGAAAGAAAAAATAGATAGAGCAAGAGAGGGAGGGAGAGTGAGATAAGGCGGAAGCGAGGGAGAGAGAGTTGGAGAGGGGAGAGAGAGTGGGTGGGAGCGAAGGAGGGGAAAAAAGAGAAGGGGGATAGAGATAGGACATAAGAGAGGGAAAGACAGTGAGAGAGGGAAAGAAAATGTGAGAGCGCAAGAGAGAGGGGAGAGAGAGAATGAGAGAGAGGAGAAATAGAGGGAGGAGAAATCATATGTTTTAAAATTGGGTTCCATGATAACATTTTTATTTATTATATTGATTATATCGTCAAAGTGGCAATATCATATCGATAGACTATTTCTTATGAATCACTATATTCTAATTCAATTTGCCATGTTGAATTAGAATACAAAGTCCGTGCATAGCACGGGTTAAACACTAGTCTTATCTTCTCTTAATAATATACAATTGGGAAGCTTAATTGCTGACGTGGTGGCTAGCGATTGATTTTAGGGGGCTAAATGCTTAGGTGTCATCATTAGAATTTTTGTTTTTTTAATTATTTTTATTGGTGATATTTAACTGTGTTTAAAATTTTAAATTTCAAATATAAGATACGGTTATTGAGTAATTTTAAAATGATTTATTTTTTAACTAAATTTTATTTTTATACGGTTGTTGAGAAATTTTAAATAAATTTTTTTTATATATTTATTTTTTAAATTAATTGTAATTAAAATTTAAAATTCTATTTAAATATAAGATACGATTGTTGAATAATCTTAAAATGATTTATTTTTTAATTAAATTATAAGGTTTTATTTTTATACAGTTGTTGAGAAATTAAAAATAAATTTTTTTATATAATTATTATTAAAATTTTAAATTTTAAATATAAGATATAGTTAATGACATAACTATAAAATGATTTATTTTTATTTTCATTGCCATGTCCCGCCTATTCAAGCAATTTTAAAATCTTCTCTTGCACTAGCAAACTTGTGAGTTGACAGGTTGGTGGGCTAAGCCCGCCCGAGTTTCTTTTAAAATTACTAAAATATAATAATAATACATTATATCGAGAAAATTTATATATTGTAGAGAGGGAGAGAAAAAAATGGGGAGAGAGGGAGAGAAAGGGAACGAAAAGAGCAAGGGAGAGAGAGAGAAGGAAAGATGGGAGAGGGATAGAGAGCAATGAAAAGATAGAAGGAAAGAGGGAGAGAGATATATATGGAAAGAGAGAGGGAGAGAGAAACAATGAAAGAGAGATAAAGAATTAAAAATAGAAAGGGAATGATGGAGAAGGAGAGAGTTAGTGAAAGAGGGATAAGGAATTAAAGAGAGACGGAGGGAGAGGGAGCAATAAGAAGGGTGAGAGAAAGAAATGGAGAAACAAATAGAAAGAGAAAGAGGGGGTGGAAGAGAGAGGGGGACGTAGTGAGGGATTGATAGAAGGAGAGAGGGAGAGGAGGAGTTAGGGAAAGAAAGAGGAGGGAGAGAACGAGTGAGAGAGAATGAGATAGAAAGTGAGGGAGAGAAAAGGGTAAGACACGGTAAGAGGAAAAAAATTAGAAAAAATGAGAGATAAGGAAATAAAAAGAGTGAGAGATAGAGAGAAAAAGATAAGGAAATAGAGAGAGAGTGATAGAGGGGGGAAAAGGAGAAAAAGCGAGGGTGAGAGAAAGAAATCAAGAAAGAATGAGAGAGAGAAAATGAGAGGGAGAGAGATGGAGAGGGAGGGAGCAAGGTAGAGAAAGTCAGAGAGAGACAAAGAAAGAAAGAAATAGTGAGAGAGAAGCAGAGGTGATGAGAAAAGGGGAGAGAGAAAGAAGAAAGGAGTGAGGGAGAGAGAAAGAGAGAGGGGGAAAGAAAGAAAGAGAATGAAAAAGGCACAGAGAAATAACGCGAGAAAGAAAGTGAGAGGGGGAAGAGAAGGAGAAACAAAAAATAGATAGAGCAAGAGAGGGAGGGAGAGTGAGATAAGGCGGAAGCGAGGGAGAGAGAGTTGGAGAGGGGAGAGAGAGTGGGTGGGAGCGAAGGAGGGGGAAAAAAGAGAAAGAGAGAAGGGGGAGTGAGATAGGACATAAGCGAGGGAGAGATAGTGAGAGAGGGAAAGAAAATGAGATAGAGCAAGAGAGAGGGGAGAGAGAGAAAGAGAGAATGAGAGATAGGAGAAATAAAGGGAGGAGAAATCATATGTTTCCATAATAACATTTTTATTTATTATATTGATTATATCATCAAAGTGGCAATATCATATCGATAGACTATTTCTTATGAATCACTATATTCTAATTCAATTTGCCATGTTAAATTATAATACAAAGTCCATATATCGCATGGATTAAACACTAGTTTAGGATAAACCTGAGTTATAATATAAATTTAGAGGGTCATTTTAAATAACATTAAATTTAAAGATTAATTTGAATATAAATTCAAATTTTAATAATATCTTAAGTTTTAAATCTACAGAAATATCTTTATTCTTTACGGAGTAAGAAAGAAAAAGTGACATGAATTTATGTTTGTTGGTCATAAAGGAAAGCTTGGATGCTTGATTAAAGTGGCTGAGCTCATAAAGAAGCAATTCAGAAAGGTGATGACTTTGAAAGTGGTTGAGAGCCGTCCTATGTATATTGACTAGAAAAGTTGAAAATATTTTTCATAATTTCACTCTTTTCAAATTATTTATCAAGCAGTACAACTAAGTATATATAAATTTTTTCCCCTAATTCATTCATATATTACAACATATCTTAAATATAACAAAAAACAAATATATCTAGGTATGTTTTTTTTTTTAATTCTCTCTCTCCCATTTTAAAAAACAATAATAATTTATTTTAAATTAATTTTAAATTTAGAATAGATACATCCACTTTTTCAATTAACATATTAATAAAAAGATAATTCTAACTAAATTCAAAATTTAAAAACCTAACAAGTTCATAAATTTTAAAATTAAAATAGAAACAAATAGTGAGACCCTTTCATAAACTTACAAAAAAATTTATACAAGTTACAGTAATTAAGCCTTGCAAAAGGAACGTAAAAACATACCAGAGCCAATAGCATTTTATCACTCCAAAAAAAGATAACTTCCAATCATTTTTTGATATGTTTGTAGAACAATATATGTTCCATATATTATTTTAGATGTGTTTAATTGATTGAAATAATAAAAAATATTTTCAAACATTAATTATTTCAGACACATCTAAAATAATATAAAACACGCAAAATAAATTATAAATACATACATCTAAAATAATATAATTGAATAGAAAATAAATTAGAAACACATATGAAATTTATAAATTTTTTATAAATCAAACCTTTAAGATACATCCAAAATAATATAATTATCCACAAACGGATTATTAACACATCCAAAATTTGATCGACTGCAAACTTAAATGTATAATAAACATACACGTAAAAATTATATTTTTCTTTTAGCCAAACATTTTTAAATGTGAAATCTTAGTATATTTCAATTTAAATTCTCTTTATTTTTCTTTTCTCCATTTTTATTAAAATTTAATTTTGTAGCTTATTTAAATGACATAATCAAATAAATATGCCTTTCAACTTATGGATCTTATTTACTGATATAAATAAAAATTATAAAAAAGAGCATATAAGAAAATAGAAATACGAAATTCATAAATGAATTCAATTGAATATTATCTATTAAAAAAAAAATAAAGAACTTACCTAAGATAGAATGAGGTACTTTGAAAGGGAACTTATTAGCAAAAGCATCGTGCATGAATCACTGAATTAGAATGCTGGAAATGAGAAATGATTTTTTATTAAAAATGAAAGAAGAGAATAAACACATTTAAAATTTAAAATTACTTATGAACGGGAAACTTAAAAAAATTAAAATTCAAAAAATACAAGAATCAGTTACAAAATGTAACACTTCTCTTCACACTACGGGCCCACCACAAAAAAAGGTCGACAGTTGAAAAAGCTTTATTGATATATTATTAATTTAAAATTTGTGTTACGTATCGATATCTCTCCTAAAAATTAGCATAATAAATAATATAAAATTAAAATAAGTTAGATAAAAGAAATTTATGGCCACAATTGATGAACTCAGCATATGAGTTTCTACATATTTAAAAATTATGTAATAAGTGGGATTTGACACATAATCTAAAGCATAAAGACCAACTTCTCCACCATTAAGCCAACTTATTCTTTATGATATATTATGTATTTTATATATATATATAACAATGTATTATATTCTCTAACTAATATATCAAAATCTAAAATATTATATTAAATATTATTTTTATATTTATTTAATTATTATTTTTATTTTATATTCACTTTTTTCTAAAATTAACAATTTTTAATTATACAAAAATATTAAATAAACATTAGATTTCAAATATTTAATATAGATATCTAACAAATTAAAAAATAATTTTGTTAATGTATATATTAAAAGATAATCTTTTTAATAATTTTAATGTCTATATTAAAAAATTAATTTTTTAAATATATACAATAAAATTATTTTTTAATATATATATTAATGTCTATAATGCTAAAAGTATTATTCTTTTAAATATAGACGTTGAAATTATTAAAAAAGTTTCTTTTAATATATACATTTAAAAAATTATTTTTTAATTTATTAAATATCTACATTAAATAATTAAAATCTAATGTTTATTTTATTACTTTTGTATAATTAAACATTGTTAATTTTAGAAAAAGTGAATGTAAAATAAAAATAACAATTAAATAGACATAATATTTAATATAATATTTTAGATTTTGATATATTAGTTAAAAAATACAGTACATCATTATATAATATATTTATAGAATGCATAACATATCATAAAAGTGAATTTGGCTTAGTGGTAGTGAAGTTGGTTTTTATGCTTTATGTCATGGGTTCAAAATTTTTAAATATGTACAAACACACGCTGAAGTTATCAATTCCTGACAAGAAAGATATGACACCTTAGCAAAAAGGTAGCATCTTGGTAAATAGTTCTGAAAGAGTGGCATTATGAGAAATAGGTTTTCAAATAGTCAGAATCAAGTAAATTAGCCTTGTTTAGGGTAGGGGAAAACCATGATTAATTTACTTAATTGCCCTTGAGAAATTATTTTCGAAAATATTACTATTTATGAATTTATACATGAAAAATAATTGCAAAATATTCCTTTTAATTTCTTTTAGAGTTTAATTTTAATATATTTATAATATAATTCACGTTGATTTTACATAAGTATCAAATTACATACGATTATTTAGATGATTATTTATCTAGTTAATATGAAAATTATTTATTTTTATGACGTAGCATTACATGATTATATGTATATGTAAAAATGTTTTAAGTAAATTAAAATTAAATTATTTTTCTTATTATTTTTCGTATTCACACAATTTTACCATTTATTAAGTTTTTTTTCTTAACCTCACTTATTTAACACTTATTTCACATACATGTTGCAGTGACATCAGATTTAATTTAGAGTAGAAATATAGCTAGTAGTGTATTTTTAAAGAATAAAATTAAAAATATAAGTGCAAATATAATATTATATAAGTGTAATTTTTGTGAATTATATATGTAAAGTATAATAAGTATGAGTCTAAAAGATAACACTACAAGAAACACGGAGGATACCGGCGGATTTACCGTCCGAATTAGTGGGGGAAGTTTCCGGCGGAATTTGCGAGTAGTTTTCCGGCGAATTTGCTGGCCGTTTCACTTTACCGGCGGATTTTCACCGAAAAATTTCAGGCGGGGTTTCTGATTTCGTGGATACGGATGATACCGGCGGATTTTCCGTCCAAAAATTCCCCCGGTAAGCAATTAAGTGGAACGCGGCGATTTTGCACCTGAGCAA
>JASCZI010212524.1:2283-20745 GCA_036250425.1 Stylosanthes scabra
CTCGATGCTTGTCCTCAATTCCATAATGGTTGTCATTCATCAAAACCTAAGCATATAAACCTTGCATGCATTTTTATATCATGGTTTACACATCCCAAAGGTAATATCTAGCATCATGAACCAGTCTGTTTTGCAAATGCTTGTTGTATTCCTTTGGAATGATCTTGGCTGCCTTATAGTTTGCTATATCAGCAAACCATGGTGCTGTCTTGATCATAAAGATTTGTTCATCTGGAAATTCTTCATTAATTGGTGGAAATGGCAGCTGCACTTTGAGTTGTTCAATCTGGGACAAATGATCTGCTACTGAATTCTCTTTTCCCTTTTTGTCTCAAATCTCTATATCAAATTCTTGAAGTAGAAGTGCCCATCTGATTAGTCTTGGGTTAGCATCCTGTTTAGATAAAAGATACTTCAAAGCAGCATGGTCAATGTAAACAATGACTTTAGAGCCTATTAAATATTGCCTAAACTTGTCAAATGCAAATACAACAGGTAGTAATTATTTTTCAGTTGTTGTGTAGTTCTTTTTCCCACTCCTAAGGGTGATTGCTTTACACTCCCCTTTAGGATTTACTTCAGTATCACTAGGAAAAGCATTAGGCAACTTGGTAGATAATTGCTTAGCTATTTGACCCACTTGAGTCTCTAAATTTCTTATTGCTGATTCTTGATTTTTGAAGTTGGCTCTAGTTTCATCAATGAAATTGTTGGTGGTTTGTACAAATCCAGTTGTTGTCAAAGTAAGCTTTTCTAAAGCAGCTTCAAAAGATGTGGTTTGAGGTGGTTTAGGCTGACGTGCAAGTGGTATATTAGGTTGTTGTTGTGGAAATGGTGGCCTTTGAAATGGTTGGTAAGGTGGACGGTTTTTGAAGTTGTTATTCTTCGGATTTTGGTTCCCTCCCAAACCAAGGTTAGGGTAGTTCCTCCATCCCGGATTGTAAGTATTGGCATTAGGATCATGGTAGGGCTATCTTTGCTGATTTTCATGAGGACCCCCACAAAGACCACATGTAATTGGTGTCTCCGCTTGAGTTCCCATGGCTGCCACTTCTAGCTTCTCCATGTTCTTATTCAAAGTAGTTAGTTGTTGAGCCATAGCCTTATTTTGAGCAAGTCTAGCATCCATGGTGTCAACCTCCATGACTCCCCTCTTCATATCTTTATCCGAGGTGAACATATATTGGTTATTGGCCACTAGCTCAATCAGCTCCATAGCTTCTTCGGGTGTCTTTAGTTATAGAGACCCACCAGCTGAAGAATCTAATAGATTCCTTGATGTATTAGAAAGACCATCATAAAAGGTTTGAAGTTGAAGCCATTCCGGATACATATCAATAGGACATCTCTTAATCATGTCTTTATACCTTTCCCATGCCTCATATAGTGATTCATTGTCCTTTTGAGCAAAGGATTGAATGTCATGTCTTAATTTAGCTAACTTTTGTGGTGGAAAGAACTTTGACAAGAACTTGCTGACCAAATCTTCCCATGTTGTGATGCTTCCTTGAGGTTGTGAATTTAACCATTGCTTAGCCTTGTCCCTAAGAGAGAATGGGAAGAGCCTAAGCTTGATGGCATCTGAAGTAAGCCCATTGCACTTCAAACTTTCACAAATGTGCAGAAAACTAGCAATGTGCAAATTAGAATCCTCTTGAGAATTTCCAAAGAACTGCTCTTGTTGAACGAGCTGAATTAGAGATGGTTTCAGCTCAAAATTATTAGCTTCCACATTCGGTCAAACAATACTACTACCACAACTAGCAGTGCTAGTTATGGTGTAATACCCAAGTGTCCTCCGTTGTGCATTGCGGTCTTCCGCAGCCATATTATTTTCTGCAACCTCTTCAAATACTTGATTGGCAGCTTGCTGTTTTGCTTGTTTCTTTAGTTTTCTAAGTGTTTTTCGGATCAAATTAGATTTCTGGTTTGTCTCGGTTTCCTTGCATGCAAGTAACTGAAACATACAACAAAAAACGAAATTGGGGACTTCCAACCTCAAAGTGAAGGAATCCCCCATTAAATCCGAAAAAGAAAGAAAAACATCTATCTCAAAGAACTTATTAAGAAGCATTGTTAACAAAGCCTTTCCCCGGCAACGGCGCCAAAAACTTGATGCGACGAAACTTTTGATTCGTCACACTCCGACAAGTGTATTGGATCCCAAGTAGTACCACAAAAGAGTGGGTTATCGTTTCCACGAGGAAAGGGGAATTAAGCAACACTTCCAACGTAGCTCTCTAATTAGATCAAATCGATTAATCAAAGATTAATGCAACACTAAACTAGAAAACAATGCAAGGACAGCAAGGATTAAACAAAAACATACAAGAACACAAATCTTTAAACAAATGACAGCAACTAATCATGCAAACATAAACAAATACTAAGAAAGATCAATAAAAGGAAACAAGATTAAGGGATAGGAGATATTCACAAACTCAACTTCATAACCCAATAGTTATTTTTTATTTTTCTGCAAGCTATAACTAACTAATTCACCATGAATCCTAGTCTAACTAAATCATAATCTTTTAGTGATTTAGTTTCTCTTCAACCTACTCAATCATCAATCTCTTGACTAATCAAACAAGCAAAAAAATAATGCACATATCTTGATTTTAACTTTAACAATCAACAAGATTCAAGGAAAGAATTAGATGTCACATATTCAATCTCAAACAAACCTCATCTAATCATCAAAGATTCTAATGCATATTAAACCACATGCTCATCTCTAAGTCACATGAAGAAATATGGAATGATTCTTGAATATGTTTGAATGTCTATTTTCTCAAACTCAACAATTCAAACGTGAAAGATCAATTACTCGTCAGTAAATTGAATCTTCAAAGATCATGACAAAGAATCAAACAAGAAGCAAATCAATCATCTATGTGATAAAAATACAGATTCATATAATGGCACATATATTCAATTCATCATCTCCAATGCAAAGAACAAATGTGAAAGATCATTCTTGAACTAGTTAATGATACCAAGATCAATGCAAAACCAAATGTTATGTCACTTATTCAATTAAACTTCAATATTGACAATTCACAAACCATTGATAATATGTTTAATCTCATGATCTAAAATAGAAATTAAACCAAAAGTAAGAACCAATTATACCTCTAGGTTGAACTTGATTCTCTAATTGTTGAACAAGAAGAATCCTTTGAATATGGATAGAAATTTGTAGATTTTGATATGTTATTGGATTAATCCATTGGCTTGATAAAATAGAGCTCCTCCTCCTTAATCTTAAGTGTGTTTAGCCACTCATGACTATGAATGACTCAAAGAAAGGTATGAAGGTGGTTCTTGAATGCATGAACATTCAAAGAACTCAAAAGAAAGAGAGAAAGATAGAATTTTGTGAGAGTAAAGATAAATCTGAAATAGTTCTTTTACTAATGAAGTTGCAATGTACAAAGGATAGAAAACTTCAATGAAAAACTAGACTAAATTCCTAAGAAAAGCTAGAACTTAGAATGTGAGAATCTAAATCTATGATTGAATGAATTATGAATGATTTCCAATATAATTTCCTTGAAGTTTCCATCTATTTATAGGCTTACATAATGGGAAAAATGAAATACAAATGCATCCCAAATGAAATTACATTTTCTGCCTAAGACAGCTTGACTCACGCCTAGAATTTGGTTCTGGCGCCTAGGCGTAGGCTGTGTTGAAGGCTGATTTTGGATGCCTAGGCGTTGGTGCTGGCGCATGGGCATGAGCTTGGTGCAAGGCTAGGCCACGCCTAGAATTTGGATGTCACGCCTAGGCATAGTGTTGTTGGACTTGAGCTTTGGTGCTGTCTAGGCCACGCCTAGACTTTGGGTGCCACGCCTGGACTTTGGGTCTTGGTGCTGTCTAAGCCACGCCTAGACTTTGGGTGTCACGCCTAGACTTTGGGCCTTGGTGCTGTCTAGGCCACGCCTAGACTTTGGGTGCCACGCCTAGACTTTGGGCCTTGGTACTGTCTAGGCCACGCCTAGGCGTCAAGTTCCACGCCTAGGCGTGGGCTCTCTGCTCCAAAACTCTGTTTCTTGCTCCTCAAGCTTCTTTATTCATTTTTTCTGTAAATTAACAACAAAATAATCAAAGTACCTATAAAATCTAATAATTAACAATATAAACATTCTACTAATTTTCTATGATTTTAGGTTAATTATATGAAGAATAGTGCTTGAATTAGGAGAAGAAATCCATAATGATGGTCATGTGTCATATATGCTTATGATATGTGTTTATGCATACATGTATTTCCCAAATGCCTCAAGATTTTCCTTTTTTTCAATCTAAGACCCATTTTCACCCACTCATAATGCATTATTTTACTTAACTCTCTTTCTTTTCTTCTCTCATAAAGAAATGCCTAACCACTAAATCCAAAATTAATCAAAGATCAAGTAAGGACCATCATGGTTTTGCACTTTCACGGCTTGTCATGAGATATATTTGAATAAAGGGGTAATAAGGCTCAAAATTGTCTTCAAGGGTGATTTTCAACGTTTAGGCCATATGGTAAGTGAGCTTTTAAAAAGAAAGGCCTCAATCATATGAATGCACACAATATAAACAATGATGGACATATATAATCAATTAATTCATGAATTGCAATCATAGAAGTGGAAATAACACACAAGAAGAAAATAGTGTTTCTTTGGAATGTGGAACCACCTTGTTTAAGGCTCAAATCTCTCTATGTAGTGTGTTCTTTCACTTTATTCTATGATTAGAATTTTTTTTCAAATCGGGTGGTGCAAAGATCAAGTTTCAAAAGATTTTAAAAAAAAATTTGATGGGGTCCCAGAAAGATGGGCGCACAATTAAAATCCCTTTTTGAAGTGCAATCATCATCCATAAGAGAATAAACCAGAGAAGTTTACAACTAGAGTTCTAACAATCTAATAACTACATGCTAGCTAGGGGTCAACAAGAGTTAAAATGGGACCTCTGTTGTTATTCCGGCAAGGCCCTCCCCACGCTTGAAAATTGCACGGTCCTCTGTGCTACTTGGGAATCGACTCTTGCCCTTTCTTTCGTATTTTGCTGCTCAGTTGCTCCCAAAGGAGCCGTCCGAAGGAACTTCCTCCTCTGAAGAGAAATAGTCCGGATAATCCTCCTCATCCCGGAAGTATTCCACTTCCCTTTCCTCTTCTTCGGGGTCTTCTTCCTCCGGGTCTTCTTCTTCCCTTGCTATTTCAGGGATAGGGATTTCTGGGTCCTTTTGCACAGGCACGATTGGAGATTTTTTGGTTTTAGATGCCGCGAGAGCAAGCACTAAGAGCTTTGTAGGTAGGATTACGGAGGTGGGTGAAGGTGGAAGAGGTGAATCCTTTAATGCTGCGAGCCTAGGTGAGGCCCTTGATGGTGGTGTCCTTATCTTTAATGGTGGAGATTGTGGGACCCTTAAAGCAGCGAGTGTAAAGCCCAACCTTCTCGTAAACCAAACTACGGGAAATTATTCCGCAAATTCGCTGAGATATTCGAACTCAGTGGATTCTTCCAAGTAAAATAGGATATGCCGTTAGCCCCAGTTGTGCCGAAACCCAAACCGTTAATTTAATTGACGGTGCCAACTTAGCTCCGTCCGGAATAACACAGAGTGAAAACGAGAACATATAAATGATCACGAAAATATTTAGGACACGAAAATGAACACCTACGTTTAAGGTCCGGTCCAGAACAAACCGAACCGCGAAATTACGAAACTGCCACTCACTAGTGACTATATAAGGGAAGCGCATGAGCTTTCAGCTCATTTGCTCCCTTTCCCAACACTGTTCATCGGCGGCTTCCAGTCGCGATAACTTTTGATCCGGAACTCCGATTGACGCACCGTTTGCGGCTACGCGGAGCTTATCACCTCCTCCACGCATTTAACTTAGGATTGAGGTATGGGTATTAAGATTTCCCTACTCAATCTTCCTTTTCATCTTTGTTCAACTCAAGGTTTACTAACCTTGTGTGATTTTCGAAAATGCAACATCATTGGTGATGTTCTTGCTTGCTCTTGAGCCGTGCTTCAAGACTACAACGTCAAAACTTGTGAGATAACTCCAACCCTATGTTCATCAACTTTGCATGAACTAGTAACTTAGGAATTTGGGTGTTTGGTTGTTAAATTGTGATTGTAGGTGGTGTGTGATGCTAAGGAAGGATTGGTAGAGCTAGGAGTAGCTTGGTGATCTTCTTGGAGACCAAGAAGTTGATGGTGGTGCTTGGATGCTCAGAGAGCGGAGGAACCACATTTGGTATAACTTTGAGCGTTAGAATCCAGGTACGGTTTAGGATTCGTTAAAGCATGAGTTAGTCTAGCATGATAACCTAGGCTAAAGGACCTAGTGTAACCTTGAATATGATAGAATGGGTAGGATTATGAGCTGGGTATGCTATGTGCTTATGTGCTACTTGCTTGTTTGATGATGAATAACGATGATGCATGATGATGTTTGTATGATTGTGGCTTCGTGCTGAAAATGGTTTTTTAAAAGAAAGCGAGGCTTTGTGCCAAGCGTGTTTTGAAAAGATAACAGAAGGGTTATACATGAGATGGGAGACGAGATGAGATAATGAGAAAGATAAGGCCGAGGTGCAAGAGATGTTTTTGAGAAAAGGAGCACGAGGGGCGAGAATTGTTTTGAGAAAATGAGCCCGGGGGGTAAGATATGAATTGAGAAAGTGGGGATGGTTTTGAAAAGTATTTTAGAAGAGGTCTTGCAAAGAAATGGTTGGTTTTCTAAAGGATTTAAGGAAATAGGTTTTCGGGTGAGCTTCGGCAAGCCGGAACCTTGTTCTAAACGATTTTGAAACTGGTTTTAAGGAAAAGGTTTTGAAACATGTTGTGTGTGCTTGAAAACGTTTTGAAAACGGTTGGAATTGGCCTAGAGAGCAAAAAGATTTGAGGGTTTAAACTTGAGAATTCTGCAGAATTGCTGCAGGGCCCCAGCGAATCGATTCTACCTGCAACAGAGTCGATTCCCTGAGCCATTTTCTAAGAAAAATGGGATTTCGAGGGTAAAGAATCAATTCCCATGACTTGAGAATCGATTCTGACTATGACAGGGCCCCAGTGAATCGATTCTAACCGTTCAGAGTCGATTCCGACGATGATCCTTTTCTTGGAAAAGTTTTCTAAGTGTTTCGAGTTGATTCGATGGGTTTCAAAATCGATTCATCAGTGGACAGAGAAGAAAGTGATTTGAAAAGGTTGCATTGAATCGATTCGGATGTTCTTCGAGTCGATTCTGTTTTAGAAATGGTTTGGAAAAGGGCCCGTGAATCGATTCAGGGTGAGCCAGAGTCGATTCACTAGTGTCCAGAATTGGTTTTTGATGTGCAAAACCCATTTGGAGTCGATTCTTCCTCTTCAGAATCGATTCTAAGAGCAAAGAGCTTTGTTTTAAAAAAGGAAATGAATGAGAAGGAAAGAAATCCCACAAGTGAAAGAGAAAGGAGTTACATCTCATGTATAATGCCTTATCCCCTCGATAGGAGGAAGAGTGTCACCTGAGATGACGTTACGTGGGCCGAAGTGCCAAGTGGGGGACTGCGGGCTGACGACCCGGCTTACGGCAATAGCGAACTACCGGCGTAGTACGTGCCATGGGGGGTCAATAGGGCTAACGTCCCGGCGTACTTATAGAGATATGGAACCCCCAGATATATATATGAGAAAGAACGTAAACGTTCGGGGCAATGAGCGAGTTGTCCTCGGGGAAGTGCGTACGGTAGTGATCCAGGATATATACTGGATCGGTCGGGTTGGATAATTGAACCGACCGAGTGAGCTCATCATAGCCATAGGGTCAGGCATGCATCACGTGCATTTTGTTTGACGTTGTTTGGGTGTGCCTACTTGCTAAAATAATTGGTAGTTGTTTCATGGATGACTTGCTTGCTTGTATGTTTTGCTTGTGCTTGCTTGTGTTGTGGGTCTTGGGTGAGAATAGGATGATGAAGGAATTATAGAGGAAAGAAAGGGAAAGATTAGGATAAGAGATTAGAAGAAAAAGAAGGAACGAATAACTAGATAAGGAATCTTGGTAGCCTCTAAGAGAGAGTTGTATGTCGCGTTTGCGAGGTTAATCTTGAGAAAACTTGAGTGATGAGTAGGATTGCCTCTTGTGATCCTGCTAGCTTACCTTATGTAGTTTCGGAGCCTTTACCATACTGAGAATCCAGTGGTTGGGATTCTCACCTCATATTGTTCAACTGTTTTTCAGACTGCAGGTTCACATTCTGGAAGATAAGCGAAGAGGCGATGCATCTCATGATAGTAGGAGTTCTCCGCTGCATAGTTATGAGTCGTAGTCAAGTTTGGAGAAATAGAAGAGTCTGTATGTAGAGTCATGTGAGCATGTATGTAAGCCTAAGCTTCGCAGGCTAGTAGTTTATCATTGGACCAGTTGTATCAGATATTTTATATATGTATAAAAGGGTTTTTGGTGTACTCATGTGTATGGCTCTACTTTCGTATAAAATGATAGTTACGTTATGTGGTTTCAAGTAAGAGGTGTCGGTCGTAGCAACCTGGAATCGACAAAATGTGTCCACGGCATGGTTTGTTGGTATTGGGGTGTTACAGCGAGTCTTGGTGACATGCAAGTTGGTGGTGTCACTACTTTCTCCTTTCCCTTGAGTGCGGCTTGGTTCCTTTTGCGATCCATCTGAAAACCAGAAAATAGTAACCAAGCAAGCATAAGAAACATGAGCAAGAGAAGTAACATATCATGGCAAGTTATGATGGATTTATTAACAAAGCATTGATAATTCAAAGTATCCAAGTTGGTGTTTCAATGTTCAAGTTAAACAATCCATCAAACAAGCACTCATTTCTAGCTACAATTTTTCAACCAAGAACAACATGACTTAAGCAAGCATGCTAATAATGCAATGCACTCCCAAGCATTAGTTCACTTCAATATTGGTTCAAAAAATCTTTCTAAATTCAAAGCAAAACTCAATACTTCTTGCAAAGCACACATTGGACCAAGATTGGAGTGAACCTTCCCTTCAATCATTTTGTCAAACACTTGATGTGCAGTTTTTGCAAAGCAAGGATTTTGTGCAAAAACCAAGTGTTCAACCCTTAATCTCAACTTTTTAACCACTACCATTAATCATTATCCTTGAAGGAACACCATAAGCATACATTTGGTATTCTAATCCTAGTTATCTAACCAACTTAATATTACAAGAAACCATCATGAACAAGAACTAGAAATGGAGAGAAGAGAGAAAATGAAATGAGATGAAATGAGAGATTGATGTACTTACTTGATGGTGATGAAGAGGGATGAGGAAGATAATGGGGATGGGTGGTAGAAGAAGATAGGAACTAGGGTTTGGGGAGGAATAGGGAATGAGAGTACTTGAAGGAGAGTAGAAGAGAAAATGAGAATTGGCAAAGGGGGGGGACAGCGTGTTTAAACATGCAGGGTGGGCCTCTGGGCCCCTTTGTTGCATACCCAACTCTGGAGGCAGGGCAGAGTTGCGTACGCAACTCCTCGATGAAAGCTTTCTGTCCAAGCATTTCAGGAAATGCTTACTTTGGAAATCCTTTGTTGCTTACTTTCTATGTTGCGTACGCAACTCTGGGCAAAATTGAAAATATTTTGGGATTTCAGGAAAGTTGCGTACGCACCTCTGCAGGGATGCATGAGTTGCTGATGAGGAGGTTTTTGATGATAAAATTCATGCTAAAAAGGGTATCCTCATCAATACTTTTCCACATAATTACTAGTGAATGACCAAGATTTCTATCTCTTGCTAATTTGTGCTTGTAATTTGTTAATATGTCAAATTAGCTTCCAAGGGACACATAAATTGTTAAATCCTCTCCCACTCGATGCAATGACATGTTTGCTAGTGCATTTCAGAGAGAAAAAGGTGGAGGAAAGCATGGAGGAAGCTAAGAAAGGACATGGAAAGCAAGGATGGGAGAAAGAAAGCTAAAAAGTGAAGAGAGCTGACGTCGTGCGACCGCGCCCTGCACTCCCGCGGCCTTAAGGCGGCTGAAAAAGGAAGTCAACGACGACCGCACTCCTGCACGGTCCAGATCGCATGACCACGCCATCACCTGACTTAATGGTGAAGTAAGCAACAACCGCGCGCCCGCGCACCTCAAATAGTGCAACCGCGCAATAGCGTCAGGATCCAAATTAATGAAGGCTAAAATGGGAATTCCATGTTTTCGGGCCAAGGTGTAGCCCTTTCTCAAGCCCAAATCGACCTAATATGAGGGGGAACAGCTGAAGACACAAGACACACTCTACCATTAGGATCAATTAGTAGATTTAGATAGTTTTAGAGAGTTTTTGGGAAGAATTCCATTTCTCCCATTTTCTCTTAGTTTATTTTCAATTGTTCTTCATCATCTAGGATCACCATCACCAACCAAAAACTCTTATTTTATTACTTGCTTTGTGTTTGCTTTGTGGATATTTTACTTTGATGTTAATGAATCTATAGTTTCTTCATCTTATTTGCTCATCTCTACATATTTCTTGCTCATTAAGTTTAGTTTATTTCTTGCTCCATTTTATGATCTCTTGCTCTTGCATGTTTCTATTGGCTTTGATTGTTGATTCTCTAGTTGATTTGCTCTCTTGATCATTTTGCTTGTTTAATTCCATAGATATAATCATGTCTTTATTTGTTGCCTACCAAGTGTTAGATTTTTTGTTTCTTATAATTATGGAGTAGTGTTTTTGTGCTTTGGTCATGGGTTGAGGTGTGGATGATCTTAGCCACTAATCCCTAAGGACAAAGATGGGTTAAGCACAGGGTTAAACTATTTTGTTGACGCTACGCCCCTGCCAACAGTATGGGGACCTTAAATGATACAGACTCAATTGGGTACTAATACACCATTGGTGAGTTCTTCCTGGTGACGCGGGAATTACTCGAGTCTGTTGAGACCTAGGTCCCCTGCTGATTGTGTATACCTAAGACTTACGGGATACGGGTTAATTCCACCCACTTGACCTCTTGACAGAGTGTGGCTTCGTGGCTTACATGACAATCATCTATAATTAGGATTAGTGGTATTCATAGGGACACACAATACCTCAACTCAAGACCAAGCACCCTTATTTCTTGTAGATTAAGTGATCTTTTGTTTTGTCACCATTCTCAACACACACACACCATTGTAACCCCAAAAACTCTTGACAACCAAAATTGAACCACGATTCAACTCCTAGGGAGAACGACCCGAGTCTCGTACTCGGTATTTTAATCTGGTTGCAAGCTCTTGTGACATCTTTTTGCTGACGGAAACGTCCTTAGTTTGCATTCATAACTTGTTTGGGTTCCGCTACGACGATCTTTCTCTCGTTCTCACGAACGCAAGGGAACCCCGAACTAAACTTGTTTGTGACGCCTAGGATAGCTTCCATCAGTTGCGTACGCAACATAGGGAATCAGAATTGGATTTTTGTGACAAATTTTTCAAAACTCATGCTTAGAGCAAGCATAATTCTATTCCCTTGTCCCTATCCTCCATTTTCAAAGGGTTTTGGACCTAATCACACTATGTACACCTAATTTCCAACCCCTATTAAAAGAGAACCAATCTTTTCCACAAAACACCTATGTACAAAATGCGAGAAAAGCAATAAGATTGGAGAGTTTCACCATGGTGGGTTGTCTCCCACCTAGCACTTTTGTTTAGTGTCCTTAAGTTGGAAATTGTTGCACGGGGCTCCATCACTTCCATTTAGAGTTGTCCTCCACCAAATGATCATCAATTGTGCCTTGGTGATAACCCGCATCTTCCAGAAGATACACCTCTGTTTCTTTGCTAATGTTTTGCTCGTGATAGAGTTTTACCCGATTGCCATTGACCTTGAAAGTAGTGCCACCTGACTCCTGCTCTAGTTCTAATGTTCCGTAAGGGGATATATCCTTCACCTTGTAGGGTCCTTCCCATCTTGACCGGAGCTTTCCAGGCATGAATCGGAGTCTTGAAATGTAAAGGAGGACCTTATCTCCGATGTTGAAGTCTTTTCTCCTCAAACCTCTATCATGTATTACCCTCGCTCTCTCCTTGTAAAGCTTGGAGTTTTCATAGGCTTCAAACCTTATTGCCTCTAATTCCTCCAATTGGAGCTTTCTTTCCATCCCCGCTTCTTGTAGATCCATGTTGCATTCCTTCACCGCCCAATAAGCTTTGTGTTCTATCTCCACTGAAAGATGACAAGCTTTCCCATAGACTATCCGGAAAGGGCTCATTCCTATAGGGGTCATATAAGCAGTTCTGTAAGCCCATAAAGCATCACCAAGTTTCATGCTCCAATCTTGCCGGCTTGGATTCACAACCTTTTCCAAGATCCTTTTAATTTCCCTGTTTGAAACTTCTGCTTGCCCATTTGTCTATGGGTGGTACGCAGTGGCTACCTTATGGACTACTCCGTATTTCTTCATCAATGCTTCTAACTTCTTGTTGCAGAAATGGGTCCCTTGATCGCTCACTATTGCTCTTGGTGACCCGTACCTACATATGATATTATTCCTTACAAAAGAAATAACGGTGTTAACGTCATCAGCACGGGTGGAAATGGTATATATGTATACCCATTTGATGTTGGAAATGGTCCCATAAAGTCAATGCCCCAAACGTCAAATATCTCAAAAAACAACATTGGTTGCTGAGGCATTTCATCCTTTCGGGAAGTGTTTCCGAACTTCTGACATTGATGACAAGTCTTGCAGAATTGGTAAGCATCTTAGAAAAGTGAGGGCCACCAAAACCCACAATCCAACACTTTCATTGCGATCCTTTGTGGTCCAAAATGACCACCACTCTTAGATGAGTGACATGAATGCAAAATAGGTTGGAACTCAGATTCCGGCACACATCGCCTGATTATTTAGTCGGCACCTCGTTTCCACAAGTAAGGGTCATCCCAAATGTAATACTTGGAATCACTCATTTACTTCTCTTTTTGTTGCTTTGAAAATTCCGGTGGAAAAGTGTGCCCCATCAGATAATTGGCCATTAGTGCAAACCATGGTATAATCCTATTCATAGCATGCAATCCTTCTAAAGGAAAAGAGTCATCAATAGGGAGTGGGTCTCTTTTTGTGTTTTCGAGCCGAGTTAGATGGTCAGCCACCAAGTTCTGGGATCCACTCCTATCTCGAATTTCAATATCGAATTCTTGTATAAGGGAGAACCCATCTTATCAATCGAGGTTTGGACTCCTTTTTCTTTAGCGGATATTTCAAAGCAACATGATCAGAGTACACTACTATCTTGGAACCTAGCAAATAAGGTCTGAATTTCTCCAGAGCAAAAACCACCGCAAATAGTTCCTTTTCAGTAGTAGCGTAATTGGTCTGTAGCATAGGCTATAGCGTAAGGAATATTACCTTCGCGCTGAGCTAGCGCGGCACCTACTACGTAGTTAGAAGCATCACACATAATCTCAAATGGCAAGTTCCAATGTAAGATTTTACTCGCTTATCAAGTCAGCACAAAAAGCAATTACGATAAATTTTGTCGTACTTCTATTTTGGCATTTAGTACATAAATAAACTTATCTACAATACCAGGTTCTTGAAAACTAGACCGGCCATCGAACCGCTTAAGCTATTAATTCACTATTTTACAAGTTTAATCGGTTCAATTATAGGTTCAGCCGGAATAACTATTTTCTAATAAAATAATAACGACGTTGATACCAAAGAAATCCCTTGACTCGTGATATCTTAGTATCATGGTGGGGTTGGCCGGCTCTGAGGAGCAGCCGATAACTCGAGTTGAGGCGAATCCCTAACTCGGGTCACTAACCGAGCACCGCAAGCAAACTGCAGTTTAGCCATTTGTCCTATTACAGAACCGGACCTTAATACATAAATAAATACTAAATAAATAATTAATTAACCTTCTTTCTAGGTCCGACCCATCACAGGAAGGCGAATGGCTATACACGAATTTCGCGATTCAGAACCACAGAAAACTCTGCGGGCACTTTTATGGGCAATTTCTGTAGAAACTACTGTAGAAGTGGAAAAACTATTGTTAGTAACGAGAAACTACTAAACTAGTGAGTAGAGTTGGTACATAGGGTCGTTTGCTCAGTGATTAGTTATTTTACTCATGCGTTTAAAAACTTCACATTGCAAAATTTGACACTTCACATTCTCATTCTTATTCTTGTAACGAAGAAAACACTTGTAATCCTAACCATTCATCATTTTTGCGTGAGAAAACACAAGAAAGTGTCTGTTGCTGCTCGTGAGTGGTTCGACCTTACTTGGATATCGAGTTAAAGTTATATTGACTCTTCAAGACAAAAAGAAAAACAACTATGTCAGCTACGGTGTTAGATTGCTATCTAAGTTTTAATGGTGAAACTTGATTGAGTCCAATTAAAATGTTTCAGACCAAAAGTATGACATTTTAATCGTTAGAGACTAAAATAAGATTTAGTCCAACATTAGTATCAATCAATACTTTACCATAATATAAATTAAATGATAAGACTTAACTAAAGTTTTGGCACCCAATAAATAACTAAAATTAGTAAGTATTGTATTTTGATCAATTGTTTGTATAAGTAATTTTACACATGTATTTAATCATGTAATACGTTGTTAAAAAAATAATTATTTTTACAGTAAAATAATCATATAAAAAATGAAGATGACAAATAAAATTTTGGATAAAGTATCGTTTTTGTCCCTGACGTTTAAAATGATCTATTTGTATCACTATCGTTTTGAAATCGTATCAATTTTGTCATATTATGAAGTTTAAAAATTACTAATGTAGTCATGCACGTAGATGTTAGTTTACAGGGAAGCTCTATGATAAAGATACTAAAATGTCTTCTAATGAGGATATTAAATCTTGATCGTTGATTTGTGCTATTAAAATCTGATGTGCAATTAAAGAAGAGAGAGAAACTTCTAAATATGGTAATATCCTCATCAAAAGACACTTAATTGTCTTCATGGTAGAATTTTCCTAATTTACAACACTAAAATGTTATAAATGATAAATTTACTTCATTCATATTTATTAATGTTTCCCTCACTGTACGAATATAACAACAAAATTAAAAGAAGAGAATCATATAACATTTCTTCTTCTTCCTCACTCAAACCTTATCATTCTTAAGTTGTTCGAATGTGATTGTGGATAATAATCACATATAAAAAGCTTTTGGTTAATCAATTTCACATTTGAAAGAGAAAATTGTTAAAATTTGTTATAATAGAATGGACAATGTGAAAATTGATATAATTCTAATACAACGTTTTAAAGGTTAAAAAGATTTTTAGTACTTTCCTCAATTGTTTTGGAAAAATAATACTTTATCTTAATTTTTTTTACATTGTGAATACATGAAAAAGTTAAACTCAATAAATAAATAAGCGAAAAAGAAAAAAACAAAAGGTATTTCCGTAATTACATGCTAGCTCACTGCACACGCTGCTGCTGGAGTGCTGGCAATGATTCTGCAACGGATAAGGGCAACGTAGTCATTTTCTAACTTACAAAATCCACTCTCAATTCCCTAAAGCAATCAGACCCCATCTCTCATTCCAGAGAGAGAGAGAGACCTACTCTAGTAAGAGAAAGAAAGAATAACCGACCGTGAGAGAGAGAGAGAGAGAGAGATGGAGAAAATGAATTGAGATTCCCTTTGGTGGTGGCTACTGGCTGGTGTGGTGTGAGGTTCTGGTTCTACTTCTCCACTCATATTCTTCTTCCTCCCTAACGCGCCCTTTAACCCATCTTCTTCTCTCTTTCTCTTTTAACCAACCACCACATACACACACCCATGCCCCGAGCCAGACCCACCGATCCACCAACCAAAGCACCATCATCGCTAAACCCTAACGAGCCCGCAACTCAAACCCGCTTTCGCGGCGTCCGAAAGAGACCATGGGGCCGCTTCGCCGCCGAGATCAGAGACCCATGGAAGAAATCCCGCGTCTGGCTTGGCACCTTCGATACCGCCGAGGCCGCAGCCCGGGCCTACGACGCTGCCGCCCGCTCCTTCCGCGGGCCCAAAGCCAAGACCAACTTCCCCCTCCCCGGCCCACCCGAGCCCGCCTCCGATCTTATCCTCTCCAAGTTCGATCCCGTCCAGGCCAGCCGCCCCACCAGCAGCGGCATGAGCAGCACTGTCGAGTCCTTCAGCGGCCCTAGGGTTTCCAACCCTCTCCCATCGATGGTCCACCGAAGGCCCGTGAACCCCGTTGCACTCGAAGATTGCCACAGCGACTGCGACTCCTCGTCCTCCGTCGTCGACGACGATGATGACTGCGTCCTTACCTCTTCGTTCCGCCGCAAGCCTCTACCTTTCGATCTGAACCTCCCCGCGCTGGAGGCCGACGATGCTTCAACCGGCGGAGATCTCGCCGCCGATGAGCTTTGCGTCACTGCGCTGCGCCTCTAACGGCCGGTGATGGAAAATGATTGAAGAGAATCGATTTTTATTTTCTCTCTCTTTTTTTCTTTTAATTATAATTTTAAATTTTAAATTTGCAATGAAGGGTTGCTGAGGCCTGAAAATTTCAAAGGAAGAGGAAAGAAACTGGAGTATGGTTTAGATTGTTTTATGTTGTAGAATAGTTATTGTTGTCTTTGTTGTGTGACGAACGCATCACAAAGTCTGTGTTGTTGTAAGTTATTTGGATCCTTTTTATCTGATAACTGATAACATATCTTTCTAGTTCTCTGCTTCTTATTATCTTTTCCTTCTCTTCTGTACAAATGATTATTATGCCTAATCAGATGGAAAAGGAAAGAAACGCAAATCAAGCTTTTCTATATTCGTATTCTGCATGCTATTTTTCTTTGTCACTCAGTTGTACTATTTATCATGGAAGAATCCTTTTGTCTTTGCATCCTAGGTCATCCAATACAGTATGAAGTCCATGCTAACATCTTGTTTGCTAGGAGAGTTCCCTTGCTTAGGGCACGATTATTGAATTACAAATACAAACAGCAAGTTTTAGTGCAATCAATGATTTAAGATTGTACCATGTATCATATTTTATTGAATATTACAGTATTACTAGAGATAATGCTCAATTTGCTAAGTTTTCAATTAAGTAACATTCTCAACCCCTAGTTTTAATAATCTCCTATTAATGGCATTAACATCATGCTGATGTGTTTAGCTAACTGTTATTTAGCTGATGTTGACTAAAATGTACAATCTTCTGTAAGATGAATACCCCAAATCTCTTTCCTTCCTCTTTGGGGTTGTCCTCTGCAATGCATTATCTTGTTTCTCTGGGGAGAAGAAAACAGAAAAAAGAATGAGAGATACATCTTAAAGTGTCCAGCAAAAAAATTTCTGAGAGGCTGATTTGGAGTATTACTCTGTTTATTTATAAAGTTGGTTTTGGTATGAGTATGAAAAGTAGTTGTAAACTTATAATCAATTAATCATGAATGTGTAAAATTGCGTGTTTTCATTATGCTCATAATCTTGCTAGCTTTCAATTAATCAGGCAATACTTACACTCTAACATTTGTATCTTAAATTTGAAGGTGAGATTTCAACGTTGAAGAGTGGATCCGCTACTCGAAAATGTAAGAATGCTCAGTTTTTCTTTTAGTTTCTTCCATCTTTTTTCTTAACAAGCAGTTTCAGTGGACAAGGAAAAATGGCTTGAACTGGCATGAATTATGCATTGATGCCAGCATTTCTTAATCAATATCTTCAATTTGTCTTTGATGGAAATAAAACTCAATATCTTCAATTTGTCTTTGATGGAAATAAAACTCAGAAACCATTATCAGAAATTTCAAATAAAAAAGTGTTGGGAAAATTCAGGTTCAAACAAGAACCTATCACACAGCGGAAGCACCAAAATAATTTTCCCACAACCTGTGCAGTTAAATAGGCAACACCAAAAATACTCCAAGCAGCAGATAATATGCAGAAATTAATAACAGGAGACACAAGCAATTTTTATCGTGGGAAAACCCCCAAAAGAGGGACAAAAAACCCACGGGACCTAGTCCAGTAAAATCTTCCACTATCAATAATAATGGGTACACAATCAGTCCTCCTAGTAGCACTAGGGTATCTCAACAATTAAAATACATCATCACAACGGATGGAATCACCATAAACCCTCAACAAAGTGGGTATCTCAAAACAGACACAAGAGAGGGCAATAACACTAGCAGGTTATATCCTAATGTTCAACACTACACCAAGAATAACATACTGAAATCTCATAAGAAACGGAGTAAGTTTACCAAGTCAAGATGTGCACATTAAAACTGCCCTTTTCCTTCTTTTCTTCTCTTCCGCGTCGCAGAGCACGGCTCTGTCTTTCTTTTTTTTTCTTGTTCAATCCCCAATCTCACTTCTCTCATATATTATTATTATATTATTATTATGTTTTGGTTTTGGGCCCCCACTTGTTTGGGGAGCCCAACCAACAAATCTCCCCCTCACCAAATCA
>JASCZI010212531.1:3963-20626 GCA_036250425.1 Stylosanthes scabra
TTGGCTCATGCTTGTATGAAACACACCGAGTGAAATGATCTGTGGCTTGTAATATCTTTGAAACTCTGTCTTTTCAGCCATGTACCGTGGAATTTCCTGTATTTTAGGCCTTGAAACTCTGTTACCTTCTCTAGTTAATTGCTTCTCGGATTCTTCTAATATCTTATACATCAATCTTACCCAATGGTTAAAGTCGCAATCACCTGCCTCCGGGGACTCCATTGGATGCACACTATGGAGTAGGCAGGTTGAGGTGAGAAAGAAAACAAATGAGGTACTTGTGAATGGATTTATGATGAGAAACCAAAAAACATTGTTTAAAGCATGCATCTTTAGCTTCTCTGCTGAATTTTCTACTCAATCAACTTGCACCTTGCTGGCCACTAGCAGCTCCATTCCATCCAGCCTTTTAGTAATTCTATTCTTTTTTCTACGTTTACCCGCTAATTCCTGTCGCCTCACATGTATCATTGACTTTTCTATATGCTGTGAGCTGGGTCTTACTACAATTATGAATTATGCATCACAACATCTCATACTTGGATAGTTCAAATCCAAAGCTGCTTGATAAACAAAGACGATAGCTAAATTGTGGTATATTAACAAGCAAATAAGTCGAGTTAAACTTCATTTTAATCCTTGAGATTCACGGTTTGCATCAGAATGATCATTGAGATTTCGATTGCAGTATATTGATTCCTGATATTAAAAAAATTGCATCATATTGGTCCCGACCCTCTTCTCCGTCTAATTCTTGCTAATTTCGTCAGTGATGTGATATTTACCTTCTACGGTGTATAACATGAAACAACCTTTCACTTATGACGTTAAATGCTCGTTAAAAATTAAGCTGTTTAATATTCAACCCATTCATAACCTTTTTATTTATGTTTCTTGAGTTTAGACGACGCCATTTTAATGACAATTTAGCACAATAAATGAAGACAGGTTGCTTTACTCATAGAATTAGCAAGGATTAGAGGAAAAAGGGGGACAAGAACTAATTTAGTACAATTTTTTTAATTTTGTAATTAGAATTTCAGAAATTATTTTAGTGTAATCATAAATTTCAGGACTAAAATGAAGTTAACTCCAAATAAGTCAAAGTGTCTAATAGCTCTAAGTTGGGAGACTCTTATTACAATATTCTATTAAATAAAAAATGTATAAAAAAATACAAACATGAATTGTTTATAACCAAAGATGAATGAATGTAAAATGAACAAATTGTTCTTCCATATATGCTAAAGCAAATTGGAGGCATAGGTGGCTTACAAAGTATGATGAAGCAGATGAGATCTTATTTAAGACGTGATGGTGATAAGTATGTTAATCATTATTATGGCTTATAAGTTGATAACCTTAGGATAGTTTTTCTGCATGCTCTTATAAACGTGCTTCAGTACTTGTGAAAATTTTGCAGTTCATAACATTGGATTTGTTTGAGCTAACACCCCCGTCTATTGATACATGTAAGAAAAAGTGCAAGTTACTTAATAAATAGATAAATTGGAAGAAAATATTATTAAATTGACCTAATTCTAAAATCATATGGAATCTGTTATAGATTATATACAAATGCCAAAAATATATACTCGGTAGAATTATATCATAGATTATAACAAGAAAAACAGTAAAAGATAACATAATTCATGAATTTTACTACAGATTATGAACAAATATCAAATTTACGAAACTCTACAATGAATTATATTTAAATATCAAGTATAATTTTAGTCCATGATAATTTACAATTGATTCATATTATGGTAAAAATACACTATTTAATCTATGAAATAATTTTTTATTTAAATATAAAATATAATATTTAAATTAAACGCTAGATAATTATCTTATCGTGTCATTGTCATTTTTCTTAAACTATAAACATCAATCTTATATTTATATGTTTTAATGTAGGTTTGTAAGTAAAATACACTCTAAAATTTGTTACTTATTAATTCTCAATTCTATTAGTAAAAATATTGTGGCATTCATTGAAAAAATCCAATTTTTAAGTTTATTACTTAAAAGATAATCATTTAATTGAAATGTATAAAAATTGTTTATATATTGAATAGTTGTTTTTGAACAGTGAAGAGTTTTTAGGATTTATTTGGAAGCTTAAACCCTTGATTGTGTTCTTCTCTGCTCAGCCGCACCAAGTATTAATACATTGCCGCTTCTTCTTCTTCTTATTCTTCTCTTCTCTTCTTCCAACCATCAAAACCTTCGTCGCCAATCTAACTCGGTTTCGTAAGTAGGGTTCCTCTTCTCTCTCTCTTCCGTTCTCTTTCTCTCTCTAAATCTTTATATGCGCATGAATATACAACAATACGAAAAATCACTAACCTCTTTTGTGTCATATTTGCTTACATCAGGGATCGCTTTCTCTCTCTTCCACTGCCACGCTGGCACGTTCGATTGCCATTCTCACTCCCACAACTACGAGGTTTCTCACTCTATGTATGCCTTACTTCTCCTAAACTCGTTCATTCATGTATTTAGAGTTTTTTTAATTGTTGTTGTTTTGCTTGTTTAAGGTTTTTTGTTTCCTTGTGTTTTTGCTCTCAAAAAAAAAAAAAAAAAACCTACATGTGTTTGTTTATTGTGATTGTTATGTGTGTATGTATGTATGCATCATGCATAATCGACTGGCTTTTTGTTTTTGCTCTGCTTCTGATTATCATTGTTGTGCCAAACAGTGGTCTAAAACACATTAAGAATTATGGTTCTGATTTTTTATTTAATTTGCTTGATTATGGACGTGACGGGCGACACGAAACAATGCTATGCCTTTGTCTAGTTCATGCTAGCCATTGATTTTACTTTGTTATTAATTTGTAAAATTATAATGTGATTCACTTGGTTAGTTTTTTTATTTTATTTATCTAGTGTTAAAAGTTGGGAAGATGAGCCTTAGTGATTGGTATAATGGTAAGGGATTGTGGGGTTCAAATTCGAGAATTAATTGATCCTCTTTTGGAAATAATATGCATACGTCTTTTCCCGCGAATCCCACCCGATGGGAGTCTTGTGCACTGCGTCACCCACTCTTACGCGGCGTTTAAAATATTGTGTTTGAAAAGCCTTCCCTGCTTGAATTTGTATGTGAATAACGGAACATATAAAAAAAATATAGAGTATGCTAAATTGAAGTGGGTGGAAATTTCTCAGTATCTTTCTTGGACAGTTTTAGTGGATTTTCTTACAGCTGAAGTTGCGGGGATTTTAAATTCTTACCATTTATTGATCAATTTTTTTTCCATGTAATGTATTAAGTTATTTCCGTCTACGTATTATCTTATTGTATTAAATTATATATTTGAGTTTGAATATGCTTCATGGTTTGCTTTACTAATATATGCGATCGCCCCCATATTGATGGACGTCTATTGTTTTGTTAATTCTGTTTTCTAGGATTTCACCTGCATTCATGGCGATTGATGCTGCCATTGCTGTAACTAATAACAAAGAGAAACCTGCTTTAGGAGAACAACCGAATCTACCTAAGAGAAAGAAGTCTATTGTGTGGGAACATTTCACTGTTGAAACTGTTGGAGCTGGATGTACCAGGGCTTATTGCAAACAATGCAACAAATCTTTTTCTTATATAAATGATTCAAAACTAGCTGGAACAAGTCATTTGAAAAGGCACATTACTTTAGGAATCTGTCAAGTGATCCGGCAGAAAAATCAACAGAGCGAAACTCAAGATACTCCCAATCCACCCAGGAAACGGCCAAGAGCAACACCTGGGTTTGCTGGTAATTGTGTCTCATTTGATCAGAACCGGAGCAACCATGATATTGCTAAAATGATAATTTTACATGATTATCCGCTTCATATTGTGGAGCAGCAGGGTTTCATGGATTTGGTGCGGATTCTTCAACCCCAGTTCAATCCGATCCGATCTGATTCTGTTGAAGAGGATTGTGTTTCTTTATATGTAAGAGAGAAGCAAAATCTTTTGAATCTTATCAACGGTATTCCTGGGCTGGTTAACCTGACATTGGACTTATGGACTTCAAACGAGGCAATGGGCTATGTTTTTGTTCGTGGACACTTCGTTGATGGCAACTGGAACTTACATCATCCTGTTCTAAATGTCATTAAGGTACCATTTCCTCTTTCTGAAGATTCCTTAAACCAAACTATAGTAACATGTCTATCTGATTGGAGTTTAGAGGGACGCCTCCTTACCCTTGCACTTGATAAATCCTTCTCAAGTGAGACTTTGATGGGAAATCTGAAAGGCTTTCTTTCTGTTAAGAACCCAGTTATCCTCAATGATCAGTTCTTGAACCAGACTTGTTATGCCCGTCTTCTTAGTCACCTTGCACTGGACTCATTACGGGCAATGAAGGAAACTGTTGACAAGGTCCGTCAAAGTGTTAAGTATGTGAAGTCTTCAGAATCTCACCTAGGGAAGTTTATTGAGCTAAAGCGACAACTACAAGTCCCTAGTAAGGTGGGCCTCATACTTGATGACACAAGTAGATGGGATACGACATACCATATGCTTCTTGCTGCCTGCGAATTGAAGGAAGTCTTTGCTTGCTTTGATACAGCTGATCCTGATTACATAATGGCCCTTACAATGGATGAATGGAAGCAAGTTGAAGAACTATGCAAATATTTGAAATGTTTTCATGATGCAGCAAACATTTTGACTTTGAAACCATGCCCAACTGCGAACCTGTTTTTCCCCGAAGTGTCAAAACTTCAGATGGAGTTGGCTTATGCGGCATTCAGTGATGATCCCTTCCTTAGTAGTCTGGTTAAGCCTTTGTATGAGAAGTTTGATCGGTATTGGAGAGAAAGCTGTCTCATCTTGGGAATGGCTGTTGCCCTAGATCCGAGGCACAAAATGAAACTTGTGGAGTTCACCTTTTCTAGGATACTTGGTGAGAATGCAGAGCCATGGATAAGAACAGTTGATGATGGTCTTCGTGAAATGTTCATAGAATACAACATCCAAATGCTTCCGTTTGCAACAACCAATGGGAATGATGAAGGGGATGAGATCATGATAAAGACAGAGCTGTGTCCAGAAGATTCTCTTGATGATTCTATCTATCTCGCTGAAGATGGACTTTCTGACTATGAATTTTATATATCCGATTTTGTCGGTAACCAGCAATTCAAGTCAGAATTGGATGAGTATCTAGAAGAGCCTCTAGTATCCGATTATCAAGAATTTGATATATTGTGTTGGTGGAGGCTTAATGGATACAGGTACCCAACATTGTCAAGAATTGCATCCGATCTTTTGTCTATGCCGATGTCTACAGTGTCTTCAGATTCTGTTTTTGACACAGAAATTAGAAAAATGGATAATTACAAGAGTTCATTAAGCTCTAGGACAGTTGAGGCTCTTATCTGTGCCAAGGATTGGTTACAAAGCAAAAACTAACCAATAGATGATTCAAAAGCATTTGTGAAAATGGAATCTTAGGTATAGGTTTTTTGTAGGGCATAGGATCCTCAAGTAATTTTTAGGTATATTGAAGTATTGAAACAAGGTTGAAGTCGATTAATTTGTGTGATTAGTTTTCAGGAATTTTATTTTAAACTTTTAAATAACATGTTTATAGTATAAGATTGATTCTATTCAAAACTTTCATCTTTTGGCCAAGATAACCCTTTTGTAAGTGGAAGGACAAAAATATTGAGAAGTGATTGTATTCTGTACTCACATACTCACAGTTTTAGTGAAAAGCAATTTTGTTCCTCTGGTATTAGGTTTGGCTCATAATACCTGGTTTACTGATTGCTTATTTGCTTCTTGCTTGCAGTGAAAGAAAATATGTGCATCACTTCTGTTGATATATATATATATATCTTTGAGATTTGGTTCCTTTAAACTTAGTCTTTTGTGTTAATTTTTTAAGTTTGGTCATCCTAAAGATAATAGGAAGAAGAATATTTCAAACCCACAAGTTGGTTGATATTTTTTCTGTATTTTGTTTTTATTATGCATTGTAAAACCTAAATCACTTATTTTAAAATATTCTAAAGTCTTCCTGTTACCTGTTTGAGATTCCAACTTACAAAGGTATTCAATCTAATGATGTATCAACTTGCTAATGTAAATATTAATTTTTCGAAAAAAAATTATCACAACACTTGTTAAAATTACTATTTAATGAAGAGTAAAAAAATTCTCAAAAAATTAAAAAAAAAGAGAATAACTTTGAAATATTTTAAATTGAATAATAAATCAAATTTAATATAAATAAACAACAATACTACTTAACCAATAAATTAGAAAAAAAAAGTTGTTATTGGTTAGTATTGATTACGAAGACTTTCTCATAAATAAATAATTACACTCAAAATAATAATAAATTAATAATATCAATAATGCTACATGTTGAGTACTATTTATACACAAATATTAAAGTACTATTTAAAAGTGTTGTTGGAACAAAGTGGGTGAAGTGCCCAAAGCTTGGATCATTCACAAATATTATTAGAACTGCAATAGTTTATTACAGTTATTTTAGCAAGCTTTGTGAAATAGTGACATTGATCTTACAGTTAGTTATTGTTCCATTCTTTTTTAATAGTAAAACTTAACATTTAAAGTTAAGTTAGTTACAATTATTATAGCCTTGTATTGGTTGCACCTTGTATTATCCATGCTTTGTTTCTCAACTTCACTGTCTTGTTCACATGCAAGTTTCACGCTTTCACTTCCCTTGTTCATCAAGAGAATGGTTTCTAAGTCTTCTGATATTACTTTCAAGTGTTCTTCACATTTTGATCCCAAAATATTTGGAGAATATGTGATATCATTGCTTGAAAGGTGCAATTCCATGGAACAGTTAAAGCAAATCCATGCACAAACAATCAAAATGGGTTTAACTTCAGATCCTTTATTTCAAAACAGAGTTATAGCCTTCTGTTGTACCAAGGATTGTGGGGATGTGAAATATGCTCATAAGGTGTTTGATACAATTCCAAAACCAAGTGGGTTCGTTTGGAACACCATGCTGAAGGGCTATTCTAGGATCAACTGTCCTGAAATTGGAGTCTCTATGTATATCGAAATGCTCGCCAATGACACGAAGCCTGACCATTACACGTTTCCGTTCTTGTTGAAGGGATTTAATAGCAGTGTGGCTTCGCGGTATGGGAAAGTCTTGTTTAACAATGCAGTGAAACATGGCTTTGATTCTAACGTGTTTGTTCAAAAGGCTTTCATACATGTGTTTTCCTTGTGTGGTATGGTTGATATGGCTCGCAAGGTTTTCGATATGGGTGAATCATGGGAAGTGGTTACCTGGAATGTAATGATATCTGGGTATAACAGAATTAAGGCATTTCAGAAATCAAAGAAGCTTTTTTCTGAGATGGAGAAGAAAGGAGTATCACCCAATTCAGTTACTATAGTTTTGATGCTTTCAGTATGCTCTAAATTGAAGGATTTACATGGGGGCAAGCACATATATAAGTATGTTGAAAAGGGTATTGTTGAACCTAATCTCATTTTGGAAAATGCTTTAATTGATATGTTTGCAGTCTGTGGAGAAATGGATGCCGCACAAGGTGCTTTCGAGAAAATGAAGAGTAGAGATGTAATATCTTGGACTTCCATTGTTTCGGGGTTTGCCAATGCCGGCGAAATTGATTTAGCTAGGAGGTATTTTGATCAAATGCCTGAAAGAGATTATGTTTCCTGGACTGCCATGATTGATGGATACCTTAGAGTGAATCGGTTCAGAGAGGCTCTGGCGCTTTTCCGTGAGATGCAAATGTCAAATGTAAAGCCTGATGAATTCACCATGGTCAGCATCCTAACGGCTTGCGCAAATCTGGGAGCACTCGAACTAGGAGAGTGGGTGAAGACTTACATTGACAAAAACAGTATCAAGAATGATACTTTTGTTGGGAATGCTCTGATAGACATGTACTTCAAATGTGGTAATGTTGAGAAAGCAAGAAAAATCTTCAAGGAAATGCATCAGAAAGACAAATTTACATGGACATCAATGATAGTTGGTCTTGCAGTTAATGGCCGTGGCGAAGAAGCTCTTACCATGTTTTCAGATATGATAGAAGCTTCAGTTACCCCAGACGAGATAACCTATATAGGCATCCTAAGTGCATGTACACATGCTGGCATGGTAGAAAAGGGAAGAAACTTTTTCATCAGCATGACAGACCGACACGGAATTAAGCCAAATATGACACATTATGGATGCATGGTTGATCTTCTTGGTAGAGCTGGCCAATTAGAAGAAGCTCTTGAAGTGATTAAGACTATGCCCATAAAGCCGAATTCAATTGTCTGGGGATCACTTCTTGGTGCTTGTAGAGTCCACAAAAATGTGGAGCTGGCTGAAATGGCAGCAAAACAAATTCTCGAGTTAGAGCCCGAAAATGGAGCTGTTTATGTCCTGTTATGCAACATATACGCTGCGTGCAAGAGATGGGAGAGCTTGCGCCGAGTTCGGGAAACAATGATGGAGAAGGGAATCAAGAAAACACCAGGTTGCAGCTTGATGGAAATGAATGGCAATGTATATGAATTTGTTGCTGGAGACCAATCACATCCTCAATCTAAAGAGATATATGCAAAGCTAGAAAGCATGATGCAAGAGTTGAAGAATGCAGGGTATTCACCTGATACCTCACAGGTTTTTCTTGATGTTGGGGAAGAGGATAAGGAGAGTGCAGTTTATAGGCATAGTGAGAAGTTGGCTATTGCTTATGCACTTATTAGTTCAGGAAAAGGAGTTACCATAAGAATTGTGAAGAATCTTAGAATGTGTGTGGATTGTCACCATATGGCAAAGTTGGTGTCTGAGGTTTATGGTAGGGAGATAATTGTCAGGGACAAAACTAGATTCCATCATTTCAGCCAAGGTTCATGTTCATGTAATGATTTCTGGTAAACTTTGAGGTATCTGTAATTAACATTCATATTATGATTTAATGCAACTACTACCATGATATTTATTTATATAATGAGTTTAATTTTGGTAGGTTAGTTAGCACTATATAATTTTAATTTATTTTTAGCATTATAAGGTAGTTTATCTTTATCTCATTTAATAAACTCAAAGTTACCTTCTTTATTATTTATCTGTCAATATCCTATGTGGAATTATGAGAGGTCTATAACAAAGTAGGGACACCCACCTCAATTTTCGTAGCCAAAAAAAAAGGGAAGGAAGAAACAGTGGCTAGTTTTGTTCGTTAAGTTGAAGTTGTTTGTTGAGTCCTGTAATGTAACCCTGATCATAAGTTCACATACCCAAAAAAGCAATGGTGTTTTCTTCAGTGATTTCTCCCACCCTAAACCTTGCTGTATCTTCTTCTTCTTATTGTTGTTCTTATTTTTCCTCAACTAGGTACTGTTACAGTTACAGTTACAGAAGGAGGAGGACACCAAACACAGGAAGAAGAACAGTGAGAGTGAGAGCTAGCAGTAGCAGTAGCAGCTCCTCTAATGAAAAGGACAGTGAAGATTCAGATTCTTTCAACCCTTTTGGATTTGTGACTGATAACCCTTCAAGCCGCAGTGCAATTCAGCTTCCTGAGAATCCTGCTGAGGATGGCAACGTTGGTCAGATGCTCTATGTAAATTCTTTCTTTCAATCTTTCTTCTTCTTTATAGTATGAGCAGTGTTATAAGGGTAATAAAGAAACACCCTAACCATAATTCTTAGCTTAATTATATAAGTATTGATGCTCTACTATGTATGCTTTTGCTTTTGAATGGTGATGAGATTATTCATCATTAAGTGGGAGAGTTATAGTATTGGACTAATAGTTTCTGTGATTTGTGTGTTCATAGAGGATAGAGGACAAGGGCATGGAATTCGGTTCATATGTTAAATCTGGAGAGTTAATATGGTTTGTGAGGGAAACTGGTAAATGTCATTTCTTTGCTGAGAAATTTGTGTTTTAAGGGAATTTAGAAGAAATTTATTGCTATATGTTGCTTTTGTTCTGCTTCTTTTGCAGGATCTGCTGATAGCAGAAGAGGGACAATTGTGTTCCTTCATGGGGCTCCAACACAATCTTTTAGCTACAGAGTTGTTATGTCTCAGGTAAGTTGGTCCCCATTCTCTCCTAAAGTTATGTGATATTACACTCGGCACCCTTAGTTTGTCGTATTTACACTAATTTCCCTTAATGTTAATACGGGAAGTTGGTGTATATCACATTTTACAAAATCTAAGGGTATTGAGTGTAGTATCATTTAAATCTCAATGGATGTTAGTGTATAATTTCACAAATTGAGGGACAATGCGTGTAATATCGAATAATTGATTATACATATTTTTTATATTGTCACTATCTTTTTACAGTTAGCAGATGCAGGGTTTCATTGCTATGCACCTGACTGGATAGGATTTGGATTCAGTGACAAACCTCAACCAGGATATGGTTTTGATTACACAGGTTACATTTTATGGATAATCACATGCCAGGATCAAATCTTAGTAATGCAGATTGCAGAAACCTTAAAAAATGTTTTTGTTTCAATTCTTACAGAGAAGGAGTTCCATGATGCATTGGATAATTTGCTTGAGGTGTTGGGTGTCAAATCTCCATTTTTCCTAGTTGTTCAGGTATCTAAATAAAGCATGGATACTATACAATCTGTGGTAGCATTGAATTGAGTGAGTGAAATACTATGATGCATTTATTTACATGCACATATGGTGCTCCACTTAGAAAGAAGTTTATAGTTTAGGGTTTATACTACAGTTGCATTTATGTTTTGGCAAATTACACTTATCTCTCTATAGAGGTTAGGCGAAATTCTATCCGACGCTTGTCTAATTGTACAAAATATACATCATTTTCTCCTAAAGGAGCTTTAGGGCCCTATTTAGTAATTGTGTCATGACAAAAATACAGAGATTTTATGATACACAACTTTTCTATCTTGAATCTGTCTCCATTGTCACAAAGTATCTGTAGTTTTTATTGTGATAAATTTCAAAGGAAAGGAGTATAATTTACCAGCCTTTTAAGTTTTGTAAAATCCTTATTAGACATTGTTCTAACATAAGGTTGCACTTTGTTGTTAAGGGATTTCTTGTAGGTTCATATGGACTAACTTGGGCCCTTAAGAACTCAAGCAAGATATCAAAGCTAGCAATACTCAACAGTCCATTAACACTTTCATCTGTCATTCCTGGACTTTTTCAGCAGCTAAGGTTTGGTTCTTATAGTACCTTTGAATCCATTGCTAAATTTCTTTGGAAAATCTGTAATTCAACCAACCTATGATAGTAAATAACATGTGACAGAAATAGCAACAGTTGAGTTTTTTTCGCAGCATAACTAACAATTATTCTTCATCCCTGCTTGTTAATTAATTTCGAGTAAAAGAAATTACTATAATTGTACTAAAGAGTAAAACACATTACCATACTAATTACTAATACTCTATATTGCTAAAGACATATTCTCTGACACTGATGAATGTTTATCTAAATGTTTATCGGTCGCACCTAATGGAACAAGGCTTAGTTGTTGCCGTTGTAGTTTCTGTGGTACTTTTATGCTATGACTTAGATCTTGACTGTTACATCATATTCACCACCCTTATTGTAATTGATTCCATTTCTTCATTCCTTTGCAGAATTCCACTGTTTGGTGAATTTACATGCCAAAATGCTATTATCGCTGAGCGATTTATTGAAGCAGGTAGCCCGTATGTATCCAAAAAGTTTATTTGGACTTTTTTTGTGGATTTTCTAATTTCTTAACTGAAAATTTCTTGCATACAATAATTTAATTACCTTAAGCAAATAAAAAATAACATAAATCTGTAGCTCTTACAATGCAATACTCCTTGATAAGTTTCTACCAAGTAGTATTCGATCAGTTATATATCAGCTTTAGATCATAGATTATTATATTTGGATACAATTTATATCCAGTAATATTAATTTTATGAATAATGTAGCAGATGAAAAGAAACCAATGAATTACAAGCTTTTAGCATCTTTTTGTTCCTTCAATAAAACACACACGTAATGATAACTGAATCATTGCAGTGCTTGACATGCCCTTAAATGAATTCAATGCAAAAGCTGAAAAGCATTATTCAAACATGATTAGAAATTAAAGGTGATTAACATTACTACTTTATTTGTGGCTTGACATTAAATTGCTTTGCAGCTATGTCTTGAAGAATGAAAAAGCTGATGTATACCGTCTACCTTATTTGTCAAGCAGTGGACCTGGATTTGGTTGGTGACATTATTTATTATTTTAATATTTTTATCATTTTTTATGGTTTCAGAGTTTGCCATTTTCTGCAATATTGGTTTTCACTATGAAATCAATAGAGCTTTTATGTAACAATGTTTATGTAATGGTACAGCATTAGGTAGTGACAACTGACACTACCTTAGCTTGTGTTTAATTATAAAGCAATAATGTCAAATTCTCTTATAGAAATGATATTAAGCAAATGAGAAAGTTTTCGGAGCCAATATATTTGGAACCAATGCACTTGATGATGATGGCAGATGAGATAACTCATATATTCTGTGGATGACCACTTTATTCTGTTTGAATGATAACATAATTTTTTTTTTTAATTTTGAATAATAACTTAATTATTGACTCCTTAATATTGGTTCCATAGCATTGTTGTAAACAAATAAACAGAATAATACTATTTTTTTTTAATTAATTTATCATTTTTACAACTAAACTTTGTAAAATTTAGCATTTTTCTTTGTTATACTTAGATTTATGTATAGTACTGAAGTTTCTAATGTTTATTTTAATTTTTTGCTCAGCACTTCTAGAAGCTGCAAGAAAGGCTAACTTCAAAGGCACTTTCAGTGAGATAGTGGAAGGATTTGCATCTGAGAGGTATATTTCTGAAATTGAGCAAGCAATAAAACTGAACATATTGAATGCATGCATGTATTAAGAAAGAATAATTAAGTCATCAATGACAGCAAAAATCCAGAAAGCAATCTTAGATTTTGGAAGTTATAGCAAAGTTAGTTGTTGCTTGCATAGCCGGTCCCAAGCCCGGATAAACGAGGAGGGTTGTTTGGCCTGCGACAACCAACGTAAAACAGTGTCGCATTCCATATATGGCCACGGCGCAATGACGTCTTTGGAACCATGTATGATTGTGTTAGGCCTACGACAGCCAACGTAAAACTGTGTCGCATCTCAATGCATGGACATGACGCAATGACGTCTTCGATCCATGCAGCCGACCCCACCTAGTGGGAAAAAGGCTTAGCTGAAGAAGAAGAGTGTCGCAAGGACTAATGGTCAAGAACCTTAGTAATTAAGGACTAGCAAATATGCATGGTATGTGTATTTGGATTAAGCATTTTTTACTAGGTTGAAAACCATAGGTGGCATTAATTTTGATTAGGAGATGAAGCATATACTATATTTTAGTCAAACATATCAGATCATCCAATAGTGTTTAACAAGTAATTCAAATGAAGTCGATTTCACCGGAATATTCACGTTTTAATAGTCATTTAAGCCAATGTGATAATCTTTTTATGTTATTTTTAATTTTTTTAAAACAATTTGCAATACTTAAGATGGGACAAGCCAATACTACTTGCTTGGGGTTTATCAGACAAATACTTGCCACAATCTGTGGCTGAAGAATTTAAGAAAGGAAATCAAACAAACATTAAGCTTCAACCAATTGAAGGAGCTGGTCATATGCCTCAAGAAGATTGGTAAGTACAATTTAAAACATTTATTATTAAATTTCATATTATAATAATATTTTTTTAATTATTCACCCTCTTAATTAATTGTGTTTTAACAGGCCTGAGAAAGTTGTTGATGCTTTGAGAATGTTCTTCTGATTACAACAAGATGCATGTATTGCAATTTATTGAAGGATGTTCCTTTTCTTCTTTTTTTTCTTTTTTATCCTGAAATTGAAAATTTAGTGTCTTAAACAATTGCAATAGTTTATTATAGTTTATATTAAAATTATTGCTTTCTAATGTATATATTTTATCCAATGCCGATCCTAGTAGAGAATGAAATTACTTGAAAAATAAAAAATAAAGCACTATGTTTTTTATCTAAAAATATCCGTCTTTTAACGTTAATAACAATTACTTTTGTCCTTATTATTGCTATTGGTATTTAATTAAAGTTAATGTATGAAAAATAATAGAAACCATTTGTCATAATCTTACTGGAATTTGTAAGGTGTTAGTATGTGTTAAACGAGGAGATTATCTAAATTCCTTAATAAAAAAAAAACGTTTCAAAGTTTCGTATTTTAATATATAAAAAATATAGTTAATGGAATAAAGCCACAGTATTGATGATTTGTCTTCATTCTTTAGCATATTTTTCACTAAATAAAAATAAATTAATTAAATAAACAAATAAATAAGAGAGGGGAAAGTGGCAAAAGCATTTCCCAACAGCTAGGAGGTGTTGTTCCACTTTAATTGGATAAATATTGTGATATTTTGTTTTAGACTTTAGCTTTGGTTACTGTCATTTTTCCAAAGATTCACTGACCAATAGTAGGATTACGAAAGCTTGAAATTAAATTCCATTATAGTAGTAAATATATATATGTTTTGGATGTACATTTTAGAAACTTGAATAAAAATGGATCGTTCATTATTTATTATTAATTATTATAACTTTATTTCAAACAATTCACTTTTGAGATTTTGTGTAAAAATGGACCGTTCTTTATTTATTAGTATTGATTATTATATCTTTAAAAAAAATTCACGTTTGAGATTTTGTGGTATTTAATTATTGTTTTTAATTTACTGAATTGAAAATGAACAGTTATTTTTACAAGGTGAATATTATGTATGTTAATATAATTAACCAAGTTGAGTTGCTTTAGTACTTAATTCACTAGTGCGCTTAAGTAATTGTCTGGAGTTTAAAATTCGCCTTTTGCATGCATCAACCCATTGATCAGTAATGGACTCTTAAATAAAGTTTTGATTCGCGATGGATTAGTCTTGACGTGTTGGATTGAGAATACCATGAAAAAAAAAAAAAATGTATATCAATAATTAATACGCAATTTATATAGTATTTACACATACTCAGAATATAATAAAGAGTTAGGACAAGTTTGTGATGTGGAAATTTATTGTGATTTATTAATTTGGACGGTACTCATTACTCATTAGTAGAAGAAGACTAGAAGTCAAATGAACTATAATTTCTTCAATATAATTAATAAGCTAATCACTTTTGAAACTAGTGCTAACCTTACTCTAACAATAGTTCAATTTCATTCTTGCATGAATTTGAAGTTGGAATTGATAGGATCCGCAAAAACACATGACCCAAAGTGATTGACTAAACAGTAGATTACAATGATATTAATCCACTAACAATGTGACAAATTTCTTCAACTTGTTAAGGGTTTTCACTAAGATGAATTTGGCCCCTCCTTGTGATTATGACCAAAGCCAGACAAGGCCTTAATTAAAAATCAACGGTCCATAAATATGCAGTTGTAAATATTTTTAATTAAATTTTTTTTATGATATTCTTTAGTCCGGCAAATCAAGACAGATCAAGGATTAATCTATCGTAATCGAAGCTTCATTAAGAGTTTTTTACTGATCATTAGAAGTTTTTTACTGATCATTAGATTACTACATGCACAACACAGAATTTTAACCCGAAACTTAATTAAGTGGAAAAAAAAATAACATTTTAATTAGTAAAATACCTTTTCCTTATTAAACCACTTTTTTGGTCAACACAATCTAATTGGGGTTGAAAGAAAAAAAAAATGAAGGCCCAAACATGTGATAAAACAAAAATGCATCTGCCACCACTAGTCTCTGCCACGTGGCAGTTGATCAACGGTTAACTTGGCTCTACCACTGTCCTGCTTTGTCTCTAGCCTTAGACTCAATTGGTGCATGAGTCTCACACACACACACTCTCTCTCTACCCTTATAAGCTTCTCTTCACAATCACATGGTTCCCACAACACACTATATTACTCATCATAATAATATTAATAGAGAGAGAAAGAGAGTGTATGTGTGTGTTGTGTGTGAAACTCTATCCCCCAAGTTTATTAGCAACAAGGAGAGGCTAGGATTGCTCACAAATCTTGAAAAAGGTTGAAAATTTGAGGACCCTTATCCTATCTTCTCTTTCAAAAACACAACTTTTACAATTCTATATCTCATCATATTCTCCTTCCACCATATCAAAACATAAAACCACTACTCTGTTATTATTATTATGGTATGGCCATAATAATAATATTCAACTTATAAACTCTTTTCTACTTCTTCCTCTTTTCCCTCATTCTTCTCCTCCTCCTCCAAAAAAAATCATCATTCACTTGGTGATTGTGTTTATATATCATCATCATCAATAACCAAATTTGGGTATTGGTTAATGATTTTTAAGGTGGCGGTTTTGTGAACTTTTTTGTTACCCTTTTAGTTCTGTGACACCAAAATGGCCCCAAGGTCAGGAAAAGGAAAATCCAATAAAGCTAAAACTGAGAAGAAGAAAAAGGAAGAGAAAGGTATGTTGCACTAAATAATATTAATAATAATAATAATATAATTTTGATGTGTATGTCATATTCTTTTGCACTAATTAAAACTATATATATATATATATATATATATATATATATATATATATATATATATATATATATATATAT
>JASCZI010212535.1:1568-16548 GCA_036250425.1 Stylosanthes scabra
AGATGAACAGAGCTCCTCATCCTCAACAATGGAGTTTAACTAGACATAATTCTGTAAATTGCAAACTGAAATCTACGTAGGGCTAAGATTCCAAACCTTAATGGTTTAGTGCCCTTTATATAACTAATTATCTTATCTAAAATCAAAATTAAAGTCAAATCAAACCAACTAATCTAATTTCTATCTTATCTCTAGAGAATCTCACTAATCAAATTACAAATTAATCTCCTAAATTAATCAATTACATCTCCTAATTTCCCACCAAAATCCACCAATTAAATCCATTTTAGTGTGCACTTCCAGTAGCTTCATAATTTGTGGAGTGTAAAATATCTAAGAGATATATTTTACACGCCCAAGATGTTGAACAAACACAAACTTGGCGTGAAAAACATTGATCCGGCGTGTAAAACATCAAAAGATGTTTTACATGCCCAATTGTTATGCAAAAGGCCACCTCAATTTGAATGTCAACTATAGACATATATATACTGTTTCGAAGCTCTGGATGTTAGCTTTCTAACGCAACTAGAACCGCCTCGTTTGGACCTCTGTGGCTCAAGTTATCATTGATTTAGTGGGCAAAGGTCAGATGTTGGCGTGCTACACGCCGGGTTGGCGTTTTACACGCCCAAATTGGTTGTTTTCTCCAATTTTTGGGAGTGTGAGATGTTTTACACGCCCACTCCTAATTTGCCTCCTGTGAGTGGTTTCAAAACATCCATAAATTTCATCAATTAATCCTTTGATTTCTCTTAAGTGTTTTGGCTTGTCTTTGATCAATTTTTCTTCAATTCTTTTTCTTATAAATCTCTGTTAATCTTCTTCAATTCCTGCAATTATCAATGAATTCAAATACTCAAAGCTATGATGATAAAAAGTGATGATTTTGATTGAGTATTAGACTAATTATCTCTAAATTTGCAAGAAATGATTCATTAAAATCACTAATGATGCTCATGCATCAGTGTTTGTCTCTGCTCTCTGTGTTAAAAAATTTACATTGGTAAGTTTTTTATTTTTCTTTTTTTCTTTTATTAATATTCTTTTGTTCTTATATTAAAGTATCTGACATTTTTTTTTATGATTTTGTCAATAGGTTTAGACTTTGTACTTGCAAAATTGGCATTGGATTTAAATACACATGTTCCTTAATTTCTTTTGATTTAACTAAATGTTAGTTTTATGTTTTTATAGCTTTTAATTTATTTAATTGTTCTATATTTTGTTTTGTAATTATATTATTGATTATTTTTTATTGTTTGATTAATAGTTATTGTCCAAGCAAATTTTATTACTATTTTTACCATGATTGGTTTGCCAAGTATTTTGTATTCTTATTGCAATTTTAGATTTTGTAAAATTTTGAATTTTATGTCTATAACAGTTTTTTATTTATCAATTATTAATTTAGGTTTATAAATTTAATTTTTTTAGTAATGGAGAAATATTTCAAAAGAACATCCCCATTGGAGGTTGGATCTGAAAACAATTCATCAACATCTTCTACTAAAAAGAGATTTATAAAATTCAAGGTAAAAAGTCTTTTAGCAGATCATGGACAATGACAAAAAATTTCAAATTATCATCTGAATGATAGAGATGAAGCTAGACGTGCATATTTGCAAAAAGGTCCTTATCAACCAAGAAAGCATGATTTTTCAGAAAATGTATATGGATCTTCTTTGCGAAGATTCAATCCTAATTGGTTTGATTACTATGGTAATTGTTTGGAGTATAGTATATTCAAATATGTTTTTCTTTCTTTGTTGTTACCTAATGAAATCTGGGACGGAGGGTAGTGATGCTTTTGTAACTCGTGGATTTTCAAATTGGAAAAAAAAAAAGGGAGAGACTACAAACTCATATTGGGAGTCATAATAGTGCTCATAATTGAGTTTGGAAAGCATTTGAATCACTTATGAAGCTGAAGCAACATATAAATGTTGTTATTGGAAAATAATCTGAGCAAGTTAGAAGAAATTATCATATTCACTTGACGACAACAATTAATTGCATTAGATTTCTCTTGCTGCAAGGATTGGCCTTTTGTGGTAATGATGAATCACATGGTTCAATTAACCAAGGGAATTTTTTGGAACTTCTAAACTTTCTTACACAACATAATGAAGAGATTGCTCATTCTTTCAAAAATTCTCATAGGAATCTTAAACTAGTGGCGTCTTCAATTCAAAAAGGCAATGTAAAAGCTGTTGTAAGTGAAAAAACAAAAGCTATTATCCAGGATCTTGGAGATGAATTATTTGCTATTCTAATTGATGAAGCTCGTAATATTTTTATTAATGAACAAATGTCTTTTGTTTATGGTACGTAAACAAAGAAGGTCATGTTAGAGAGAATTTTCTTGGTCTTGTTAATGTTTCTAATACCAGTGTAATATCTCTAAAATTAGCATCCGAGTGACTATTAAAAACTTATAATTTAAGTTTATAAAGAATCCTTGGGCAATGATATGATGGAGCAAGTAACATGCAAGAAGAATTTAATGACTTAAAGAGTTTGATCTTAAAAAAAATTCTAGTGCTTTTTATGTTCATCGTGTTGCCCACCAACTTCAATTAGCTCTAGTAACTGTTGTGAAAAAACAAGTTGAAATTGCTTTGTTTTTTAATTTGTTAACTACTTTGTGCAATGTTGTTGGAGCTTCGTGTAAACGTAGAGACATGTTTCGTGAAAATCAAATGTCTAAAACAATTGAAGTATTGAAAAGTGAAAAAATTTCTAGCGGGTGTGATTTGAATAAAAAAATGTCATTAAAAAGACCCGGAGACACTAGATGTAACACAATTTTTGGCACTGTCGACCCCGCCTACAATCGAGATGCCACATTTCCTAACCTAAAAATTTCTAAACTCTAAACTCTTATTATTACATATAAGCATGTCAGAATAAAACGTTATCGCGTCAAACAAATATTAACGAACAACAAACAATATATAAAGTAACTCCTTCGTTATTAAGCAAAGAAATCGCAAGATAATATAAGTATAATAAAGCAACATTATCCTTACAGACCCAAGATACCAAATTGTAATTATAATATCCCGGCCTGACCTCACAAACGGTCTCCTAAACTAGGACATGAAACTAAAACAGAAACTAAAACAACACAACGACAGCAACATCCTAAGCCTCTAATGTTCTAACAAAGCGAGGCACTATAAGGACTCAGACCCGATGACGGTGCTCGCCAAACTCCAAAGAGATCATAACTCAAATTGTTATGACCGTCAGACTGTCGGTCAGATGCCTCCTCGGGTGAAGCTGGTACAGATGCTTGACTGCTATGAAGAGGCGAAGGCTCAAGACGATGCCCCAATTCCTCAATGAAATGTAGATAATCCTCATCAGCATCGATATCCATAGGTAGAGAACAAGAAGCAGGGACTTCATCCTCGGGGTCTTCCTCTTCTTCTGAATCTTCTTCCTCCTCCAGATCCTCCTCACTAGACTTCTTCTTCTTAACAGAGGGCTCCATCCCCACAATCTCCTTTTCATTATCTGTGTCGCACATCCAACCTTCGGATGGTGGGATGAGTTCCCAACTCCTAGGCAACCTCAACGAGCTACTAGCCATGTGACGATGAAAGGAGCTAGTTCTCTTAGCAGAAGAAGTCGAGCGTTCGCGCTGAGTTGACGACATTCCTCTTGGAGAATACTGCGCTGTGGGACGTCCAGAAGAACGAGACCTTCGGGTGGATGACTTCTCGTCCTTGGAAGAGCTAAGGATCTTGTCTGCCATCAACGCATCGATCGGAATCTCGTACGGATGATCAGGATCAAACCTAACACTATGGAGAGGATTAACGAAAGACTCATCATCAAAGTGATAGCGCCTGATCTTGATTGTTCCTAACTCCGCATCAGCTTTCATGTCGTAATCCTTGAACTTATTGCACTTCTCATATTCGTAGTAGATGACGCCACTTCCCATCTACGCGTGGGGTAAAAGAAAGAAGACGGGGGTGAGAACCTAACGTTCCCAATCGACTCCTAGGTCAACTAAACTATCCTAGGGGTTCACACAGTTCATATATAACAGGGAAGAGCAAATAATGTTCATAGGAAGAAACTCAAGAAAGCAAACACAGACAAATCAATCAAAGATAATTAAATGCAACAAACACACACAAGCAAATGCGAAAACAAGTATGATGCATGCCTGGTCCTAGTGCAGGCCATGAGCTCATGCGTTGGTTGGCTTCTCGCACCCGACAATTACTTCGGGATAAATCCCAAGTATGGTTCACTCACTGTCAAATATCGTGGACCCAGTCCAAAGCGGCCCGTACTCCCAGCCCAGAGCACGTAGCGTTATTGTACCCCAGGTACTAAAAAGATAGGTGAGGATCCTGTCACCAGAGCATATAAAAGAAGTCGCATCAACAGTGAGGAATAGATGATCATTTAGCGCCATTGGGGAGCTACCCTTCAAGCTTAGTCTTAGCATTTAAGTATCTTATCATTTATTATTGGTTCCCACTTGAACCGTTGGCCGGTTAGCAAAGGTGTAGCCGGAATCAGTCCTCGGTCTACATGACTTAGTTTAGCCGACCGGTTCAACTTTGACACAAGTCCGATAAAACCGATACTTGGTCGGGTTAAACCAATTCATTTCAAGGGAACTAAACCAGCTTATGCCAAATTCGTCCCAAGGAATGAACCTGGTTCGATCGTCTCATCCCATACTAAGCTGACCGAACCAAACCGGTGTCAGCCGTCACATCTAGGCTTATTCTCTTAAGTTTGGGACTTTGTTATTATTTAGATCATTTATGCAAAAAGATCCATTATCTCTTTTAAGGGTTTATTCTTAAAGTTTTGATCTCCAATTATGACAACCTAATATTTTCTAAGTAATTAGGTATCTTATGAAAATGCGACTTTTGTCGTCTTAACTACCTTCTTAGTATATTGGATTATATTATAAAGGATATACTCTATTTATTTTCTAAAACCAAGTTTATTATTAAAATATCTTAACTTAATATTGTATCAAAATACTTTATTAAATATTACTTTTAAATAAAATAACATTTATAATCGAAAATATTATTATTACTTAATAAGCCTATATAATAAATTATTATCATATATATGTAAATTTCCAGAAACCACTTCTTATAATAAAGTAAATATTATAAATATACTTTATCCCAAAATATATTCTTCCTTATAGTATAGTAAATTATTATTTATACTTAGTTTATTACAAGAGCCACTTATACTTTGAAAGTACTTATAATTAATATAAGATACTTTTTAATATCTTTATTTATATTTATAAAACATAATTTAATTTATGTATTTCCAGAATTAAGATATTTAATTAAATTCCACTTTTGACCTTAAGGATTATTTCTTCGAAAAATCGAAATAACACTAGTTTACGAAAATGCGCATAACTAATTCGTCTTAAAACATTTTCAACCCAAACAAAAGCCATTTTACTCCTAACACTTATATCTACCCACTGTAAAATCAGTTTTGAAAAATATTAAGTTTAAAAGACGATTCTGCCCTTGCAAATTTTCTTTAAAACCCAAAATGCACTAGTTTACAAAAATATTCATAACTTATTCATTTCAAAACATTTTGAGGTAAAACCAGTTGCATTTTGTCACTGACATATTCTTAAATCTATAGTAAAAACAGTTTAGAAAAAGGATAATTTCGAAATAACGATTTTGCCCTTGTAAGCTTTAGACCATTTTCGAAAATACCAACTTTTAAAATAAATTCTTTAAATAATTTTACCTATCAACTTTCTCGAGTACAAGAACAGTTTTGGGCTCATAATATACCCATAATATTATCATGAAAACAGTTTTGAAAATAAACTTTATTAAAAGTCCATTTTAGCCATTTTACCCCAAAACTAGTAAAACACTTTAAGACCATTTAGAACTTATTTCTTTTCAATTCCAAGGTCAAATCCACTTCAAGTATATTTATTTAAATATTTTAAATTCTGGAATTTTATAAAACATATATAATTACTATTTTACCCTTTTCTTGGAAATAGATTTATTTATACCTAAATATATTAATCTTTTTAGAAACCAATTTTTCAAGTATTTTTAGTAGATTATATTTTTATTAAATCTTTGGCCAAACATCTCTTAAACCCTCGGCCCTTAGCATATATTTTATTTTGATCATCAAAGCTTTAGCATTTTATTTTCAAGGACCTTTTCGGCCATAAAGCATATGATAACTTTTTTCACAAAACTTTCACACAATATTTCATTCACTTAATATAGCATGCATTATCATACCATAAAGCATTCAAGCAAGCATAGCACATACATTTTTCAAGCATAGCTTTAAGCATACATTCTCAAGTTTTAACCTTTATGAAGCCTTTAGCATGTGAAGCACTTATTCATTATTTTTAATGACCAACAAGATTAACTATGGACCCTAACCCCCTTACCTCTTGAAAATCACTTGGTTAGCCAGAAAATGAACAACAAATCCCCTTGAGCACCTCGGTTGGGCAAGGATTCCCTAAGCTTGATTCATAAACAAAGATTATAAGACAAGAAATGGTGAATATGGGCTTTCTAAGATCACAAGATAGATTAGTCTTACATTTACCTTCTCAAAAATCAAAGGAAATGAAGACAAGAAGGATGGTGATGAACTCGGCCAAGAGGAGAAGTGAAGGAACAAGCTTGATGTTGATGAAAAACCTTGAAGGAATGTTGGTGGTGGTTTCGGCCAAAGAGAAGAGAGAGTATGAGACTTGTTTTGATGATTCTAAGATGATAAGAATGAAGACGAGAGTAAGAGGATGAAGATGATGTAGGTTCGGTGGTGGTGTGTGTGTTTAGGGCTTGGTGTTCTTGGTGTTCATGTTGGTGTTCATAGTGTTCTTGGTAAAAAGGGGTGTTTGATCTTTGAAAGTAGGAGAGAGAAGGTGTTTTTGGTGTTTTTATTGAATAAAATCTGAAATGAGATTAATGAGAAGAGAGAGAGATGTTCGAAAGTTTAAGAGAGAGGTTAGAGGATTTTTTGTGTTGTTTTTGGTAGAATTTTTGTATGAAGGTTAAGTGAATGGTAAATGGTGTTCAGTGTAGGTAAATATGATTAAGTTAAGTTGAATAACTTGGAAAAAAGGAGGGAGTGAGCCACGGCCAAGAGTGGGGAGCAAGGAAGAGATTTTTGTTTCATTTTTGTTATGAAGAGTGTGGTAATTTTGGTGGTGTAATGGTAAAATAAAAATGATAAAATAAAATAAAAGAGATAAAGAAATATTAATATATTGATAAAGGTTGTATGGAAAGAATAGAAGAGAAGTTTTTGCATGTATCTAAGCTATGCAACCAATGAGAGTGAAGCTTAGTGGGAAAGGTGTAAGAAAAAGTAAAACGTAAGAGAGAGAAAAGCTAGAAGGTGTCGTAAAATGTCTCAAGGGTATTCTTGACTTTTCGCTTCAAGTTTAGCGAGACGAGCTAAGGTCCAATATGTATTATAGCGTCGCACTATAATTATATAATTCTGTCGTAACTTACGTTTTTACCGAAATTACGACCGAACGATTCGCGACGGAAACGAGCGTCACTAAAAATGGTTATAAATTCATACTAGGAATTTCGGCACCACCAAGCTCATAACTCGAGCTTAACTAGGAAATTATAAATTTCCATTGAGGATACCTTCGTCGATATCCTTCGTTTATTTTAAAGACGGTCAAAATAGTTAAATCGCCACTAAAAAGCGTATCGTCGCTAAAAACGAAAAATCACAGAAACAGACAGATAACGAAACCAAATCACATAACAAACATAATTAGGGTATTTAGGTCCCCTAATCACACCAATAGTCATCAAGAAACACGAAAACACAGACAGTCATACGTTTCTGTCAGAAACGGGAAAAGCATAAAGACGGAGTTTCACACTAGATTGGGTTCACACTATGAAACTATACTTAGATTTATTTCTATGTTTGCTTTTGCGGTCAGTGATTTTGAATATGTTAAGGAAGATGGGAATGATTCAGAACAAAGAACCGAAACTTGTCATTTATTAAATGTCATTCAATCCTTTGAATTCATTTTCAACTTGCACTTGACGAAAGATATATTAGGAGTTACTAATGGTTGGTCTCTCTTATTTGATGAAGTCTCGTTATTTGCGATAAGCATAATATTAGCATTCCAAAAATGGATGATATTTGTGGCATAAGGAAGATCAAGACACAAAGTTCAAAGAATCTCAAATTTGCATCACTTTCAAGTTAAGATATTATGTCAAGTAGTTGGTAGATAACTTCAAGAACTCAACAATTGTTTTACTGAGGTGAATACTAAGTTGCTTCTTATAGCTTGCTTGAATCCAAGAGACTCATTTTTTGCATTTGATAAAGAGAAGTTGATCTGATTAGCTAAATTTTATCCATTAGAATTTTCTTCCACTCAACTTTTGACACTTGATAGTCAACTTGAGAACTTTATATTAGATGTGTGTTTTGATGATCAATTCTCAAACTTAGATGGAATTGGTATTTTTTTCTCAAAAATTGGTTGAGACACGAAAGAACATTGTTTATCCATCGGTGTTACTTCTTTTGAAGTTAGCTTTAATTTTTCCCGTAGCAACGGCACCAGTTGAAAGAACATTCTTAGCTAAGAATATCATAAAAACTCGACTTCCTAATTACAGGGGAGATGATTTTTTAAATGATTGTTTAGTGACTTACATAGAAAGAGAGACATTTGATTATATTGATAATGAAAATATTATTCAATCTTTTCAGAATATGAAAAATAGAAGAATGGAAAATTTGAGCTACATTTTATTATTTTAGTGTTTATAAAAAAATATTATTTTATTATATTTGTTATATTTGTTTTGTCCCCATTGGCAAAATTTTATGCATCCATCACTAGTTTCCTATTCTGTTACTATGGATGGTCAACCTTATGGTTTTGTTAAACTATGCAGAGGATTTGTCGTAACCCTCTGTCTTCCTATATATTCTTGTTTTATGCAGAAGTTCTTTCTCATCTGCTCCACATAAGAGAACAGAGGCTTGAAATTTCAGGCTTGAGACTTGTCCTAGAATAAACCATCTATTCTTTGCACATGACTTTATTCTATTCTATTCTATTAAGTAATGCTAATGATACATACTGCAGAAATTTTATACAAACTCAACAAATTTATGAAGAAATCAGTGGTCAAAAGGTGAAGTTAGACAAATTTCCTGTGTTTTTTAGTAAGAGCACCCTTATCCACACATGAGATCAACTTTCCAACATTCTTATGGTTCCTCACGTGGGGAATCAGAATAAATATTTGGGTCTCCCAACTGTGGCTCAGCAATCTAAACGTATTATATTTTAATACATTAAAGATAAAGTTCTGCAGAAGCTGGGGCACCGAAAAATATCTCTTCTATCGTCAAGCAAAAGGGAAATTATAATTAAAGCAGTAGCCACGGCAATCCCTATCTATACGCTGTGTTTTTTAAACTCCCTATGACTCTAATTGAAGAAATTCAGAGGGAACTGTTACAACTTTGGTGGGGACAGCGAGGAAATGAAAGAAGAATACAATGTGTTAGTTGGAAAATCTCTTCTAGACCGAAATCACAAGGGGTCTTAACTTTAAAGATATTAAAGCCATTAACCTTACAATGTTAGCAAAGCAAGGGTGGAGAGTATTATCAAAGCCTAATTTTCTTCTCAACAAAGTCTACCAAAGGAAATATTACATATTGTTAAATTTTCTCAAAGCGGATATTGGCATTAATCCATCCTAGGGTTGGCACAGTGTTTTAGAAGGAAGGAAAGTCCCTTAGAAAGGAAATCTTCGAGAGATTGGCAGGGATCTCACTATTCGTATTACAGAAGATTCATGTGTTAAATATTTTGTGGCTATCAGACCTAATCCTATTCCTAATTCAAAAATTAGACTAGTTTGGATTTCAGAGCTTATACTTGCTAATAGAACATGGAATTACCAGCTAATTCACTCAATTTTTTATGGAAACATAGCAACAACCATTCACAATACACAAATTCAGGAGGTGGAGGACAAAGTTACGTAGATGAAGAATAAAAGGGGTGACTTATTGGTGGCTTATGCCTACCAAATTGCTTTCCAATTCCAACATCCTCCATCGGAACACCTGTCAGAGCAATGCCAACAACGTGTTCTATGGACGAACTTTTGGAAAATTAATTGTCAACCCAAAATTAAAAAATGCTTATGGAAGATTTTTCATCAAGGATACCTATCATGGCCAACCTGCACGCTCGAATTCCCTCTGTTAGCCGTACTTGCCAACGCTGCTCAAATTCGACCGGAGCAATCTTCCATTGCTTTTGGGAGTGTCTTGACTTTGCTGAAGCTTGGAGATTGGCCAATCTGCTTCTTCCACAGTCTGTCGAAGAACCGCAGAAATGGTGGGTTAAGCTTGATGAACTTCTAAGACGGGGAGAATCATCACATCATCGACATTTACTCGCTGCAAACCTTGACCGGCAAATTTGATGTGCACAAAGATCAACGCCTCTCTCCAGCTACACGATTTTGGAGAGCTCAGCTCGTTCCATGGAAAACCGATCATTTCTCCCTGTTGTTAAACGGGTCGGATTGGTTCGGATTTGGAGAGAAAATGAAACCGAACCAATTAAATCCTAATTGATTCAGTTTTACATCTTTTCTTCTTGGACCTTAACCAATCCAACCCAATTAACAACGAGTTGGATTGGTTTGAGTAATCGGGTACCCAATTAAAACAAGGAAATTCAAGGGAAAAAAATTAAATTTTTTTTTAAAATTTGAAAAATCATATATTTTCTCATTTTTGTAAATTTTTTAAATTAATATTAGAGATAATCAGGTATTCGAATTGGTTCAAGTTCCATTCGTCCAGAACCAATACTCAGACCAATATTAGGTTCAACCTAATCGGGTTGGACCCATTATATGTTATGCCTGCTGTCCTGTTTTTAATAATTCATTTTCATCAATAAAATGCTACTAGCCTACTACCTATCTTTGATTGAAAAAAAAAAAAAACATGTATTCATATACACAGACATACATTGTAACCATTTAGTAGAATATTTTTGGTATACATTTTTATTTACTAAACATGAGACATTGAGACATGATGCTATATACAATTCAAGCTCATTTTCCACGTTACGATACAAATTGGGAAGACGATACCTTAAAAGTAAGTATAATTTAAAAGGTTGGACTTGAACTTTAGTTTTCAGGGAATGGTGAGGTTCAGGTCAAGTAAAAGAAACACCTAAATGTACATTTGAATTTTTACCTTACCACTTGAATTAAAACAAAAAAAAATGACAATAAATCTAGAAAAGAATTTTGCTTTCCCATTTCAGGCTCAAATGTAAGAATGTTCTACCATCAGAACCCTCTAAAACCATTTAGATCCATCGTAATTAAAGAAGCACTACTGCAATGCCTCAATCACTTCTGGTCTTTCTATCTGGGGTATTATTACTGAAAATTTCTTCAATCAAATTGGATGTAGGTAAGAGGTCAATATCTGTAGCTGGACCTAAAGAGTACCCAGAATACCAATCTTTAGCATCATCACAGGGCTCTAACAAATACGCGTGTTCCATTATGTGGCTTGAAAATTCAAGGTTACTAACCATTTGTTGGCTCTGATCACACTTGAATTCCCCATCATGCACCATATTGGTCTGATACTCAAAGGACAAACATGAATCATCTTGGCCAAGAAAATCATCTGAAGTCCAACCAACGTGTCGAAACGAAGTACCACAGCTCTTATGATGTGAGCTAATCCCACCTACTTCCTCAGAGGTGTTTGCTGTATCATCTGGAGTGCCACAGACAGTGTTATCATCATCACTATCATCCTCATCATAGTATTTATCTTGGTTTTTTGCATGAACACCCTGTTCTTCAAGAGACTCCATAGCAGTGTCATCTTTTGAGACTTTGAATCCCGCATTGTTTGTATGGCATTCTTCATCGTCATCACTATCAATTTCCAAGAATTTCGACCTGTTCTGCATAGCTCTCCTCCGAAGCATAAAGACATTAAAGTAATAGGAGATGATTTCCTGTCGGGTTCGAGTCGGTAATGCCAAGGATAAATGCTCCCAAAAATTTCTACCTGATGATGCAAGATTGGTGTAGACAACCTCATGAAATACTTCTTCTTCCTCTTCACTCCATTTGAGTGCAACGTCCTCTCCCATGTCGTAGAACCCCAAGTTTACAAAATTCTCATTCCCAATAGACTTTAACAAAACTTTGCGTGCTTCTCTGATATGCATTTGAACACACCGGACAGAGCCCTGATCAATGCAGTTACATTCGGTCCTGGCTTCTCCAAATCGCTTATCCTTTGAAGAATGGAAGTCTGTGTTGGGCATTGGGAGAACAGAAGTCCCCATCAGCCTCCTTTCAACGTCATCAATAGTATAAAGCGAGACTAAATCATGGGAGGTACTATCATCGGCAAACTCCGACGCCTCACTTATTCTTCCTTGCCATTCTGGAATATTGGCTTGATGATTTGGTCCTATAGGAACTGGTTTTCTTGGGCTATGATCAGGAGTTGAATAAACATCGTCCAAATAATCCGATGAACCAGATGATACTGACGTCATCCCCGAACAAATAGCATCATCCTCACTAGAATTGCTGCTAAAATGGCCACTGGTTTTGGCATCCAAGAAACTGATATCTGTTTCGGCTGCATCATACCATTGAATATTATAAAATCCAACCTCATCTTCACCTAAATAAAATTCAACAACATCAATTATGTGACATTAACAAGGAGGCAAAAACTTCAATCATCCAAATAAAGTCTAAACATGATTACAAACATAGAGGACAGGAGGGAAAGAAAATGCCATTTACCTGATATAACAGGCTTCACAAAAGCACTATTTGGAGTGTCAACATCAGTAAATGAAATAAGTTCACTGCTGCATTCAAAACGTTTTGCCCTGCTAATTGAAGAATCAAATCCGTTGGCGGGAAGGCACCTCTTGTATCCCATTCTGATTCAATGAAAAGGACAATTAAGCATAATGCCAACAAAGTATCTAGTGCGCTAAAGTGGAAAAAACTAGTAGGACCTAACATTTTTGTACATTTTAACGTTAGTAGTTTTTAAAGGAAGCTTTGAAACACTACTAGTAAAGTTGTATTTCGGTGTATATATCCATTACGAAAACCACACCATTCACCAAGGTTTACCATCAAGGCATCTATCTACATATGCAATGAGAATATGAGATTAAGTAAGACAATAAATGCTGCATGCTTATTAGCCTAACATAACATGTGCTCTTCTGTTAGTGTCAACAATTACTGAATTACACTTAAAACTTTCAACCTGTTATTATTATTTTTATTATTATTATTTAAAAGATCAATTAATAGTACTTGAACCCATCACACGCATGGAATTTACTAATTTAGTAATTTAACACCCTAAACTTTCTCCGTAAAAGTTTAAACTTATGCAGTTAAAATTAAATAAAATTTAATGAGTCTTTTTTTCACCCCTAAATTTTGGGTTCCCTTACACTTACCCGAAAATTGAAAATTAAAATTGAACATAATTCATTATTTTTTTGGTTACAAAATTGAACATAAAATTAAAAATAGGACTGAACAAATAAGAAATTCCCTCAATTGCCAAAGAAAAATTTGAAGATCTAAGAGATTTGAGAAAACCCTAATCGGACTTGAAAAATAAATTATCCAAAAAATCAAGTCAAATTCACCTCTTAACGTGTGATTAGTCTTCAATTGGGAACGCTAATTTGCAGTTTAGAAAGATGGAGATACTGGAGGAGGACGAGATCGGTGATTGAAAGCTTATAGATTGAAGGAACAACGAGGGCGGCGTGTGGTCAAATGCAAATTTAAAAGGGGATCCAGACTCGAGAGAGAAGGAAATTAGGGTTCGTGTGGGCTCCACAATAATGGAACTATGAAAGGAGACACGGGAAATTATTGGCTATTGGCTATTGGCTAGTGGCTACTAGTGGGAAGGGAACCCTTTATTCATATTTATATTTAAAATTTTTTTTTGACATATTTATATTTTAAATTTTTAAAAAATAATTTAATTGTAGTTTAGCAGAGGCTGACTAGGCAATTTTATATCGTTTTAAGTTTTAACCTGTATAGTTGTATATCAATGGAGTGTTTTTTGTGAATATGGGCATTAGAATCCGTCTTTGACGCATAGGGAATTTTTTTATTTTGAAAAAAGGGCATTTAGAATGCGTCATTGACGCATAGGGCATTTTTTATTTGATAAAAATATATTATAGAATGCGTTTGTGACGCATTGTGTGGGAATCCGTCGTCAACGGATTGTGTACGTATAAAAAAAAATTTAGCATAAGGAGACTCGTCCTTTGAAGTTGAGCAATTGTATTCCAGAGACGTTCATCTTCATCTTGCTCAAGCAGAAGCAGCTCTCTGGTAATACATACTTTGTTTTTTTTTTTTGGGTTAGAATTATTACAATTAGAATGGAGATGCTAGTTAATGTTAAAGTGTATTATAATGGGCAAGTTTTATCTCATACGCACGAGGGTATAATATTTATGTGTAATAATCCATGTTTTTTTGTGGTTCATCCTATGGTGTTATTCGAAGAGTTTAAGAATATGATTTGTCAAAATGTGGAGCCTAATGTGATGAAAACTGTGAAAAGTATTTTGTATAGGCGTCCTGTATTAGTATTTTGGGGGATTTATACAGTTTCAGACAATGTCTATTATGGATGACATGAGTCTGCAACAAATGATGTCAACCTATTTAGAACACATGGCACACGTATCTGTGGTCGAGTTGTATGTAGAGTTTGAACAAATACCTTATGTCGTTGGAGCGGTGGAAGAGGTTCAGCCGAATTTGGCAATTGAAGGTTATTATAGCGATAGTGAAGAAGAATTTGAAGGCAC
>JASCZI010212536.1:0-12221 GCA_036250425.1 Stylosanthes scabra
CCATAAAAGCTTACATTCTTACTAACAATTCTCTTAAGATAAAAGTCTAATGGAATTAAAACCAGGGCTCAAATTGGCAAACAATCAATTTGGATTTGGTACAATATCATGAAACCAACTCTCAAAAAATATACATCCAATGCAAGCTAACTCATGTTTAAAAATGAGCACTAGTCCAAAGACTGATTTAAAAGAGCTCAGACTACCACCTCATCACTTAAAGAATCAAAATGTGAGTTTTCCGAAGATCTCACTCCAATTTCAGAAGAGCTAAGATCTGGCTCAATGTTCACTTGTAACTGAGATGTGAGACTCATCTAAAACCTGCAGACAAACAAACAAATAGAATTTACACGTGAACAAAACTATGTTATTATATCAAATATGCAAAATTGTGAACGGTAGATTATTCCCATAAAACTCTAAATGTCAGTGAGTGATGAATCCTGATTCCTGATTAAGAGGATTTTAAAAGTTCCATTTCTTTTGTGGGGTCTTATCCATACATTTTTTTGGGTTTATAATGCTTTCAAGTATAAAGCACAGCAGAAATAGTGGACGCAAATTTACTTAATATGTCCTTAATAAACTCTAGTCATTAAATAATAACAAATAAAAAATAGGCTAGTAAATTCTTCAAATTCTGAATACGCATGATATGCATAAAACCAATTTTCTAAAGCCTTAACTCTCAAAAGCATATGTTTGCAATTACTGGCAAGCTTAGTTAAATCATATTTGGTTATAATTGTTAGTCAATTATACATTACACATACACAAGATTACAATGTAGCATTCAAAACCAGTAAAGGACAAAATAAAACTATAGTTGCACTGGCTTTCATCTTTAGAAAAAGGATGACTATATTTTCTATGGACAACGTATTTTAGTTAACCTTAAATGTTCTTTCATCGCCACATTGCAATAATTTGTATACATTAGAAGGAGTCAAAGTCATAAGCTAAGTGCAAAAGTAAGAGTGTGAACTAATAAGAAAAGGAAAGGTAGGAAGGGAGAAGAGTTTTTCAATTTGCACCACTAATCATATCTTTCACTGCCCTTCAACCTGTTGTTCCTCCTTTAACTACCACTAGTTGTGGTACTATTAGAGCTAAGACTTGATTTCAAGAAACTGATCAAAACTCAGTTACAGCAACAAAATGAAGGTTTCTGCAGAACAAAAAACCAGAGAGCAAAAGGAGATGACTGAAAACTGAATGAAGAGAATTATGTATTAATCTGAGAGAATTTAGAAATTACACACAAAGAGCTAAGGCAACTAAGTATATATAGACCTCAGCATAAGGCTTAAACTAAGGATAACAGAACTAGACTCAATTCTGTTATAACAGAATTCTCAAGAAACTAACAAACAATTCTTGAGAAGCAACTAACTCTAAGATAAGCACACAACCAAACAGTGATCAATGCAATCATCACCTATTAACTCTAATAACTCTAACAGGTACAAAATTCTCCTTTAACTTCAAGCTGTGCATTTTATATAGAAACTAAGCATGTACAATAAGAATTTTATATATAAACATTTTTACAAGTATTGTAACTATCAATTAACTTAAGACATTTGTTTACCCAGCAAAACTTATATAATCAAAATAAAATATACAAAGAAAAAAGAAAGAGAAAGGCCTACATGAGATCCTTCATCCTTTGGTAAAGTTCCTGTAACTTGTGCTTCTTGTGGCTTTATGTGTGTCAATAGTGACTGGTATAAGGAAAAGTCCATGTAAACTCTGATTCCTGTAAACACAATATATATAAAGTTTTTTTTTTTTTTCTTTTTTTTTTTCTCGACACAAGGAAACCCACTCACAAAGTTCCAAAAGGAAGTGAGGGGCTAGCTAAGTTAAACAGCAAGCAAAATAAAAATACACAACAAGTTCAGAAAACATAATAGCAGGTAATAGACTCCAAAGACATGAATAAACACACCATTAGAAGCACCAATCCACCTCCCCAATCTTATCAACACCTGGAGCTGTCATTAACTCAGTATCATGGAAGTATCTTTCAAGCCTCTGTTCTCAAAAATTCTCCCATTCCTTGTGTTCCATAAGCACCACAGAATAGCATAAAAGGTTTGTAACCACAAGTCCACAAGTCTCTATCTTTTTTCGGAATTGGAGCCTCCGACCAAGACAAGAGACACTCCTTAGGATTTTTTGGCCACACCCACGTCAGTCCTACACTTCTTAAAGCAACTCCCCATAGACTACCAGCCACATTACAATGGAAAAATAGATGGTGTACCTGCTCAATATGCTCCCTGCACAACACGCATTGAGCCACCTCCACTGGGATCATACCGCATTTGGAGAGCTTATCTATTGTATTTAGCTTCATGAGCAAAACTTGCCACCCCAAAATCTCAACCTTTGGGGGGACAATCTTCTTCCATAATAGCATTTTGTAGTTGAAATCCTGATCAGACTCTGATCCCGATTGAGCCTCAGAGAATTTCTGCAGGGCTGATTTTACTGAATACACCCCAGAGCTATGAAACTTCCATGATATTAAGTCGTCCATCCCATCCTTTACAGATACTTTACCTACTATGTCAAGGAGCTTCATGTGTTCCTCCTCCTCCCAAGCCCGTAACGGACGCCTCCATTGTACATCCCATAACCAATTAGATCCGTCCCAAACTCCACAATCACTCGTGCAATCTTTTATTGCCGCAATGTTAAAGTCTTGGGAAAACCTCAGATAATCTACCTTCCGACACCCATAAATGAGTCCAAAATTTAGTGCTTGTTCCATTCCCTACTGCAATTCATAGCCCATCACAAAGAAATCTCCCAAATCTGTCATCTCTCTCCACAACCCCTCTAATATCTGACCAAATCCCTCTGTTAGGGCATTGTGGCTGACTTTCAATCGGAGCGCCAATCAACAATTTATTATAGGACACCACCACTCTTTTCCACAGTGGACACTCCACAGTGGACAATATATATAAAGTTAATAGTCCCAGACTTATAAATTCAAAGGCCATTAAATTGAATTGAAACAAAGAATTGAAATTGAATTAAACAAAACTTGACCCAAGTTTAAATCCGACCTTACTTCAGGCTCCACAATAGCAAGTTCACTTTTAAAACAAATTCCTCTTCCATTATATGCCTCTTCCCACAAACAGATTACTCAGAAACCAATCTATAAATTACTCAGAGATTACTCACACTTCTTAAAAGTTATTCTCTGACCCTAGAAATTGATACAAATCAAACCCATATGAAATTCAACATTAATACATATTTTTAGTGAGATTAACAAGTTATTGTAGCAAAATAATAAATAAATAAAAAGGGAGAAGCAAACCCAAAGAGAGGCAGAACAATAAGTAGGAAAGGTTGGAGCAGCAGCTCAACGGTAACATGCAGTACCTCATCGGCAAGGCAATGATAAGGAGGCATATTACAGGAAGAAGAAGTACCAGAAGCGACATGCACAAAAAGAAGAACTAGGGATAGCACATAAACCAGCTGCCGTGACGGTGAGAGCAACGACGGTGGCAGCAACTAATAGATAAGAAGTTGGAGAGTGACAACAGAGCTGAGAGTGACGATAAAGAGGTTGAAATGGTGGCTGCGACGCACGGTGGAGAAGCGACACAGCAGTACAGCGCAATGGAGGAAATGGAGGAGCGACGATCAGGGAAAGAGAAACAGAGCGAGAGGCACATATGGAACCGGGAATGGAACCCTAATTTAAATTTTGGCTTCCAATTTTAACTGTGCAGTCTGTTTGTATGTGTGTGTCGTTCTAATGAAAAAATTCAATATTAATAAATGGAAACTTTCTATAGGCACGTTTATTTACACGGTAAAAGAAATCCACTTGTCACCAAAAAAAAAAAAAGAAATCCACCACGTTTTTTAAATGTCTAAAGACTAAAATAAATAAATAAAAATTAAAAAGGTCACACTTAAAAAACGGGCCGTGTTCAATCTAAACAAATGCCACCCTTATGAAAACGTGGCAGTGATCCCAATGGCTACGTTTTTCAAGCGTGGCTACACAGAAAGGGTGGCTAAAGGCCATATTTGATTATAGTATTGGAAAATTATTCTTCCATCGCTTTTTAGTCGTTGATCTTGATTGATTTAATTTTAAAAATTAATATATAATTAAGATCAACGGTTAAAAGCGCTGAAATATCGGTATGCCGCGGTTTTCACGGCATACCAGATAATCTTTATATAGTATTATTCTTAAATTTTGAATATTTAATAACTTTGACTATTTTTTTATTTCTTTCTAAAGTTTACAAGTCTTAGATTAATATAGTGAGTAATGCTACGAAACCAACGTTTGAGAGCCATTAAGGAGCCAATAAATTTAAGTGGGCTTGAAAAAGGAAAAAAAGAAGAAAGGAAAGAAAGATATTGGCTACTATGTGTTGGGAAATTATTATTTCCTAATTTAATTATGGGCAGTACATTTAATTAAATAATCACATTAGTTGTTTCATAATTATGACTTATATTAGTGATGTCACTTATTTTAATATAGAAGTCATCATTGCCTTTATTTTTCTTCTGAATTTGGGCTTGCTTTTATTTTTCTTCTGAATTTGGGCTTAAATGAGAATAGAACGGTTATTTTATTTTATTGGGTCTTTAGGGTTTAATGGGAACCAACAGCCTAATATAAATAATAATTTTAGGGTTTTGATCCCCAATATATCAAAGCCGTCTCTGCAACCCTGTTCTCATCAAAGGAGTTGTGATACAGTGCCATACAGGAGGCTTTGATTGAGGAAGGCCTAATAACCAACCTTCACTCATCATTAATTCTTCATTAATCTCATGGATCTAGGTACGCTTCCGCAGCATCATTGTAATCAATTCTTAATGGTTAACACAGATTATTTAAAGATATAATAATGATTTTCAAATACTATGGGCCACCAACATTATTGGCTCCATAAATTTTCTCTAATATAATTTACTAATTTGATTATTAATGTTTAAGATGATATCAAGTCTCACAAGTCATTAGTTTTAACGATTTTTGAAGTTGAGTATCAATTCTAACTTATCAAGCTTAAAGATTTCAAACTAAGGTTTAAACTCACACTATAATCAAATTATAATCCAATATAATCTAAATTATATTACGAAATTTCGTTATAATCAAATCCGCTCAAAGTTATAATCAAACTCAAAAATCCAATTCAAAGATCATATTCTTGTTATAATTAGATTATAATCAAATATACACCATATCATACTACAAAAATTGATTATCAAACACCCTAAAATTAAATAATCAAATTCAAGGATCAAAATCAAAGTTTAAACTCATGTTATAATTTAATCATAATCAAATACGATCCAAATCATATAACAAAATCTAATCAAATACGGTCAAAATAATAATCAAACTCAAAAATCTAAATCAGAGTTCATAATCAAACTAAAAAATTTGAATCAAAGTTTAGACTCATGCTATAATTATTAAATTATAATCAAACATGTTTTAAATTATATTACACAAATCCAATTATAATATAATACATTAAAGATAATAATCAAAATTAATAACCAAAAGAAAAAAAAGTATATAATAATCTCTACTCAAATCGTTTATTAATTCATGAGATGCAAGAAAAGTTAAAACAAACATTATGCAATAATTGATGAGTTTGATTTGGTTTATAGAAAAAACAGTTAATTTGAATGAAAAAATATGTTAAAGTGAAAATTTTAACCATGAGAGTACTCTTGTAATAATTAATAATAATAATAATGGATATGGGTGGATATGGCAATATCAAATTTACAGTGCATAGCAACTTATAAAATCCCCTATTCCCCGCTTGTACTGCACCCAACAAAAATATTTTTAGGACACTTTTGCAATGGAGAATAAAAGAACTCGTGAGTTTGTAAATTTGAAAAAGATTTCTTACTTGATTGAATTAGCAAATTCTCATACAATTGTGACATTCTTGAACAGTGGAGATTTCACAATTATTCATAGTTGTACATGACTAACATTCAATGCTAACATAGGCAATAGGAATCATCACAATTCACTTAATTCACACTACAAATACATCTATACTCTAGTAGTGATAATCTCATTCAGGAATGAATTTGATGGATAAATCCCATAGTTTCTTGGCCATATCAGTGTCAGTTCCTTGCATGCTTGGCTTGGACACATTACAATCTGAGAAATATTCGCCACTAATTCCTTTCACTTTTGGGTGCAATGCTACATAGCATGTTGTTGCTGCTCCCTACACAATAATTATATTAAGGTTAATACTTGATGATGAATTTTAAAAGAGAAATTGCAAAGTTAATTAACTATTTTGAAACTTGAAAAATCTTTTCATCAATTGTTAATGAAGATTAGAGAGTTCAGAGTTCCAAAGTTGCATATCTAAAATTGTAAACATGATTTTTGAAGCTAATACCTTAAATTTTATATTCACATAACAAATTTAAAAGTGGATTAATAAGAACTTACCTGCTGGACAGTTTTAATCTCGTATTTCCCAAGAGAGTTAAGTAGCTCTGCATGAATCAAACAAAACCAAAAGTATAAATCATAGTATTACCAAACAGTTTGCAATAATTCAGGGAGTTGGATTATGTAGAATGTTTCATTTAGGATAATAAATCATGCAGTTTATGGAAAAGAAAAAAAAAATATTCATACACCAAACACTCCTACCACCTGTACTAAATACGGTTGTTATTAACTAATTATGTATTTAAATTATATTAAATTCACATGAACAGTGCAATGTGGTAGTTATCTTTTGGTGTAACATCCCGATTTTTAACATGTCGTGACACTGCTTACGATCGGAACATCACATTTTATAACTTAAAAATTTCTAAACTCTAGTTCATATTATTTACATATAAGCATGTCGGAATAAAACGTTATCGCGTCAAACATATAAGAGCAAGAACTCGGACTTGATGATGGTGCCTGCCAAACTCCAGAGAGATCATAACTCGAAGTATCATGATTGTTAGACTGTCGGTTAGATGCCTCCTTGGGTGAATCCGGTACAGAAGCTCTACTACTTTGGAGAGGATAGTATTCCGGGCGTCGCTCCAACTCCTCGACGTACTGCAAGTAGTCCTCGGTGGCATCGATGTCCATAGGTAGAGAAGAAGAGGCAGAGACTTCCTCCTCGGGATCCTCCTCTTCGTCCAGATCTTCCTCGCTAGTCTCCTTCTTCTCAATAGAGGGTTCCATCCCTCCAATCTCCTTTTCATCTTCTCCGTCGCACATCCAACCTTCAGATGACGGGATGAGTTCTCAACTTTTGGGCATCCACAACGTCTTACTAGCCACCCTACGATGGGAGGATCTAGTTCCCTTAGTAGATGAAGATGAAGGCAGTTGCTGACTCGCCAGCATTCCCTTTGGAGAGTAATACGGTGTTGGACGACTAGAAGAAAGAAACCTTCGGTTAGGACATTTCTCGTCTCGAGAAGAGCTAAGAGGTTGGTCTGCCATTAGCGCTTCGATCGGAATCTCGTACGGACGATTAGGATCAAACCTAATACTATGGAGAGGATGAACAAAGGATCCATCACCAAAGTGATAGCGCCTGATCTTGAAGGTTCCTAGCTCAGCATTAGCTTTCAAATCGTAATCCTCGAACTTCTCACACTTCTCATACTCATAGTAGATGACGCCACTTCTCATCTATGTGTGGGGTAAAAGAAAGAAGACAGGGGTGAGAACCTATTGTTTCCAGTAGATGCCTAGGTCAACTAATCTATCCTAGGGGCTCATGTCACGTAGGTACAGATTCATATATAGCAGGGCGAAAAGCAAATACTTATTCATAGTAAAGAAAACCAAGAAAGCAAACACAAGCAATTATTCAACTTAAAGAAGTGCAATTAACAAACACAAACAAATGCGCAAACAAGTATGATGCATGTCTGGTCCTAATGCAGGCCATGAGCTCATGCGTCGGTTGGCTTCTCGTGCCCGACGATTATTAGAGATAAATCCCAAGTATGGTTTACTCACTGTCGAATGTCATGGACCATAATCCAAGGCGGCCCACACTCCCGGTCGGAGTATGTTCTGTACCCTAGGTACGTTGTCGAGGAAGGTCCAACTCTTCAACGACGAGCATTAGCAAAAAGGGTGAGGATCTCGTCACCAGCGTTATATATATAAAAGCAAGCGAAACCGCATCGACAGTGAGAAACGGATGATCATAAGAGCCATTGGGGAGCTACCCCTCAAGCATAGCAATAGCGCAAGTGGGACGACACCCTAGCCCCTTGCGATTCTTAGCATATAGCGTTTTAGTACTTAAAGCCGGTTCTCTTTGGAACCGTTAGCCGGATAGCAGGTGTAGCTGGAATAAGCCATCGATCTACATGACTTAGTTAAGTCGATCGGTTTAACCCTGACCCAAGTCCGATAGAATCGATATTTGGTCTAGTTAAACCAATCCGTTTCAAGAGAAAAAAATCGGCTTATGCCATAATCTCGTCCCCAAGAAAGAAACCAGATTTAATCACCTCAGCCCATACTATAGTCGATCAAGCCAAATCGGTGTCAACCGTCTCATCTAGGTTTATACTTTTAAGTTTGGGACTTTATTATTATTTAATTCTTTTGTGCAAAAAGCTCCATTATCTTCTTAAAGATTAAGTCTTAAAAGTTTTGGTCTTCATTACGATATACCATAGTACTCTAACCGATTATGTATCTTATGAAAATACGACTTTTGTCGTCATAACTATCTCTTTAGTAAATTAGATTAATATTATAAAAGATATATTTTATTAGCTTTCTAAAACCAAGCTTATTATTATTAAAATATCTTAACTTGATTTTTATATCAAAATACTTTAGTAAATATTACTTTATAATAAGATAGCTTTTATAACCGAAAATATATTATTTAATAAGCTTAAAATAAATCTTATCTTCTTCTTATGATATATTAAAATATATAATTTATAATTTTTCAGAAAACATATCTTATAGTAAGGTAATTATTATCGATATACTTTATCCAAATATATTATTATTTATAGTATAGTAAATTACTATTTATACTTAATTTATTTCGAAACCGTTTATACTTGAAAATACTTATAATTGACATAATATAATTTTCAATAGTTTCATTTATATTATTTAATTTAAGATTGTTTAAAGATTGTCCAGAACTGAAGTATTTAATTAAATAACACTTTTGACCTTGCTATCACTTTTTCGAAAACCCGAAACTACACTAATTTACGAAAACGTGCATAACTAAATCATCGTAAAACATTTTTTACCCAAACCAAAATCATTTTACTCCCAACACATGTAATTACCTACTGTAAAATCAGTTTTGAAAAGGATAAAGTTTAAAAAACAATTCTGCCTTTGCTAATTTTCTTTAAAACCCAAAATGCATTAGTTCACAAAAATATTCATAACGAATTCATTTCAAAACATTTTAAAGTCAAATTAGTTGCATTTTGTCACTGATATATACCTATATCTATAGTAAAAACATTTTTGAAAAAGGATAATTTCGAAATGACGATTCTGCCCTTGCAAGCATTAGACCATTTTCGAAAATATCAACTTTTACATAATTTATTTAAATAATTTTATCTATCAACCTCTTTAGATACAAGGACAGTTTTGGACTCATAATATACCCATAATATTACTACAAAAACAATTTTGAAAACAAACTTTATTAAAAGACCATTTTACCCTTTTTACCCCAAGGGTTAAGAAAACACTTCAAGATCACTATAAAACTTATTTCTTTCAATTTCAAGGTCAAAACCACTTTCAAATATATTTATTTAAATATTTCAATTCTGGAATTTTTATAAAACATATTAAATTACCATTTTACCCTTTATTTGAAAATAGATTTACTTTTACTTAAACATATTAGTTCTTTAGAAACAGATTCTTAAGTATTTTTCATAGATCCTATTTTTATTAAATTTTGCCCAAACATTTATAAACCCTGGCCTCGGCCATGTTTAGCATGAGCAAGCAAAATTTGATCATCATAACTTTAGCATTTTATAGCAAGGCCAATTCGGCCATATAGCAAATTAAGCCAATATTTTCACACAATATTTCAAGCATCAAATATAGCAAGCATCACGACATAATATATCACATAAGCAAGCATAGCACATCATTTTCAAGCATTAGCATTAGACATACAACTTCAAGTTTTAATATTTACCAAGGCATTTAGCATGTGAGATATTTATTCAACAACATTGTGACCAAAGAGACTCTCTAAGGACCCTAACCCCTTTACCTCTTGAAGATCACTTGGAAATAGCCAAAGAATGGACAATAGCAATTAGCACCCTTGATGCCTCGGTTGGACAAGATTCTCTAGACTTGGTTCCTAAACAAAATATGTGACAAAATAGAAGCTAGGTGAGTGAAGGCTCTCTAAGATAGTGAGCAAGCTAGGTCTTGCACTTACCTTCACTAAAAATCAAAAGAATGAAGATAAGAAGGATGGTGATGAACTCGGCCAAGAGGAAAAGTGAAGGAACAAGCTTGATGTTGATGAAAAACCTTGAAGAATAGTAGCTAGGGTTTTCGGCCAAAGAGGAATAGGTGTAGAAGATTTGTGTTGATGATTCTAAGATAATAAGGATAAAGAGGAGATTAAGAGAAGAAGAATGATGGGTTCGGTGGTGGTGGAAGTGGTGTTTAGGGTTTGGTGTTTTTCATGGTGTTCTTGGTAAAAACGGATATTTGATCTTTGTAAATAGGAGAGAGAGTATGTTTTTGGTGTTATTGAGGGTTAAAAATCTAAAATTATATGAAGGTAAAGAGATAGGGAGTGTTCGAAAATGATGAGAGAGGTTAGAGAATTTTTGGTGTTGTTTTTGGTAAATTTTGTATGAAGGTTAAAGTGAAGGGTAAGTAGTGTTTAGTATAGGTAAATATGATTAAGTTAAATTAAATAAGAGAGTGAGAAATGAGAGAGAGGGCTACGGTGGTGAGTGCGGAGCAAGGAAGAGATTTTTGATTGTTTTTGTTATGAAGGGTGTGGTAATTTTGGTGGTGTAATGGTAAAAGAAAAATGATAAAATAAAATAAATTAGATAGGAAAATATTATTATATTGATAAAGGTAGTATGGAAAGAAGAGAGGAGAAGTTTTTGCATGTATTGAGGCCATTCCACTAATGAGAGAGAAGCCTTAGTGGGAAAGGTGTAAGAAAAAGCAAAAAGTAGCTTAGGAAAGAGAAAAGTAAGAAGGTGTCATAAAATGTCCAAGGGCATTCTTGGCTTTTCGCTTCAAGTTTAGCGAGGTAAGCTAGAGTCTCATACGTTTTCTAGTGTAATACTATAATTCTACAATTCCGTTGTAATTTACCATTTTACGGAAATTACGACCGGACGACTCGCGATGGAAACGAGCGTCGCTAAAAACGATTCGAAATTCTCACTAAGAATTTCACTATCATCAAGCTCACATCTAGAGCTCAATTGGGAAATTATAATTTCCTCACGAAGATATTTTCTACGATATTTTCCGTTTCTTTTAAAGACGGTCAAAATGATTAAACCGCCGCTTAAAAGCGCATCGTCACTAAAAATAGAAAATCACAGAAATAGACATCCAGTAAATTCAAATCACTTAACAAACATAATTAGGGTAGTCAAATCCCTAAACACACCAATAGTCATCAAGCCAAACATAAAAACACAGGCAGTCATACGTTTCTGTCAAAAATAGAAAAACAGAAAGATGGGATGTTACATTTGGTATAGTAGCAACAAGATCAGCCTCTAAAATATGAGTGACAATAGCTCCCGGATGAAGAGAATTAGCAGTAATATCTACCCCTTCTTCCTGATCAAGTTGCAACAATTGATATTAGATACATGACAAATCTGAGTTACAACAATATTCGAAATCAAGGAAATAAGTTCATCGTGGACCTGATCCATCTTAGACAAAGCCATGAATATATATATACGTTAAGACGTCTTGCACGCAAGTTCATTGGCATGTAATATGTTGGCAAGTTTTGATTGCCCATATGCTTTCCAAAGGTTGTAACTATATCACATGAGAAATCAAGAATAATTGAATTATCAACAGATTTTTCTACATAGAGGCTTAATCTATACATTCATAATTATATAGGAATCTTAATCTAGATGAATTAAATCAGTAATACTAATGTGACATTTTAGGA